>MJUT01042931.1:108555-125566 GCA_002080005.1 Gigantidas platifrons | reverse complement strand
AGACAATACAATGACCAAAAGAAGGACAGACAATACAATGACGAAAAGAAAAAGGAAAGACAATACAATGACCAAAAGAAGGACAGACAATACAATGACCAAAAGAAAAAGGAAAGACAATACAATGACCAAAAGAAGGACAGAGAATACAATGACTAAAAGGACAGACAATACAATGACCAAAAGAAAAAGGAAAGACAATACAATGACCAAAAGAAAAAAGAGAAAAAGATAAACAATTGTTTACAAAACTCTACACAGAGAAAAGAAGGATTGAACAAATGAACCCTATTACAAATAGGGAGTGAACTCATGTACTCCGGAAGGGTAAGTAGTTCCTGTTCCATATGTGGTTGTTACGGTTTTGTTCTAGTTATTACTCCCTGTATCTGAATGCTTAAAACCAATAAATCCGGATATCTTGTTGAATATCTTGAGTAAATTAATGAAAAATAGTCTTTCTGTAACTTAGTAATACAGTATAAAATGGCGTAAATATCTAATAAAAACGTAGATATGAAATCTAGTGCGCACGAACCGTTTCTTGAACAACCTTCATCAGGAACACTGAAAAAATGTAATAATACATATATATTTGCTTTTACGTATGTTGTTGTTTTAATATTGTAGCATATGTCTATAATAAAGATGTAAAATATATCTACAGAGCCTTTCAAGAGTGGAATCATCTACAAGTGACTGGAATAGCAGACGAAGAAACATTAAAATTGATGAAGACACCGAGATGTGGTATTGCAGACTTTCCAATGATAAAAGGAATGGCGAAACCATATAAACTAGGTAATTATTAAATGTATGATTCCTATATTATATAAAGTTGATTGCATATTTAATAGAATGATTGATTAATTGTGTTTAACGCCACTTTCTGCAATATTGGCTTTTTAGGAAACAATGGAAACAAAATGAAACACGTTACGATTGATGTTGCTACGCTTTGTTGTTATAGCGATTCGCAGGGCCTATGAGAGGAGGGTTTAGCCGGTACATCGATACGGGGCCCGGAGAGACAAGAAAGTGCCTGTTAATCTCCGACGGGCCACATAGTCTTAACTATATACATTTTATTTTGATTAAAAACAATTATTTAAAACTATTTTTAGTTTATTTAAAAAAAATTATTTTGTGAAATACACTTAGACTTCTGAATACTGATCTTGCTCCGCCTTACAAAATTTCTCTTGGAGGCCCTGGCGATTCGTATATTATATATATATTTTAACAACTAGCTTGATGCACATATTTGAATATTATAAGAAGAGTTCATATACTATTCCGGGGGAAAATATTTATTGCTTATATTGGGGTTATATGGTACAATGGTAAACATATGATGGCGAATATTGGTTGGAATAGAACTGGAAAACACAGTGTCATAGAACCCGCAGTGCAATAAGATCCAACCATATATCTTGTATGACGATTGAACCGCATCGGTGACGTAATGGTTAGCGTGCTCATCTTGACTGCGTTAGATCGTAAGTTCGAACCCCGGTCGGGTCAAACCAAAGATTATAAAATTGGTATTTGTTGCTTCTCCGCTAAACACGCATCATTAAGGAGAAAGAGCAAAGACTGGTTGACTCAGAGATAGGATAATGTGTCCAAGTGAAGCGACATATCTATCCGCAGCCTGAGACTGTTGTTTCAGTAAGCTAGTACTATAATAATCCAACTCAGCGTGTGGGTCTAGAACAAAGCGGACCTCATCATCATGTCATTGAAAACTAACTTGTTCTCGCCATAATATGGCTGAAACATTGCCTAATTGGTGTTAAACAGCAATAACCGGCTCACTCCTAATGTTTTAACTGTAGATGTCAAATGGGTAAAATGTTAATTTTCTATTGATATATATTTATATTTTTCAGGACGAAAATGGAGTAAAAATAATCTGACGTACAAAATTGAGAATTTCACCCCTGACCTGACTCAAGCGTATACAAGGTAAGTTTTTATGATCAATTTTATATGTTGAACGATGTGATGTTTGGTTCTTATATATCAATATTATTTTTGATTGTAAATGAACAATGTTTGAACACGAGAATGCTTTTAGAATGAATAAATGCAGACATTGTTTATTTTAGAGAAATGAAGCGATGAAGATGATATGTCGTGACAACCCTTCACCCTTCAACCCCCCNCCCCCCCCCCCCCACCCCCCGTAATGTGACCAAAAGAATATATTCACTGGTTGTTATCTCCTTTTATAATATCTAAATGATGGAAAAAAATGTGCCTGTTTTGAACGATGCCAATTTCCAAGTTATGACACGCCTTCAATCGATGCTATGCATCTTTACTCTTTACTTTTGCCGAGATGGGGTTTCCTTTTTCCTATTGAAGCCGCCATTTAAAACATGGATTTGGTCGGTACCTGACCTGATCAACAACAAAAATAAAAAATCTGAGATGTCAAGAGTGCCAGACTATATTACACCGAAAGCGCATAAAAGACTAATACATGGGAGATAGCTCATATAACATGTTTTTATACATTATTGAGTTGTCTTTCGTTGTATATTATAAATACGTTTCTAACATTCCAGTGACTGACTTGATAAGCAACACTAATGCATTTGAACATTTATGCTTGATACTGTGAAAGTTAGTAGACCACAGTAAATAATAAGGAATTAACATAAACAATTGAATAGTGACTTTGTAATGTTGGTTAGCGAATAATAAAAGAAAACCCATCTGTATCAAGGCGAGAAAAACACAATGAGGTTTTGACGATAAGATGACGATGCCTGCACGTACAAGAACATACTGCTGCGTTAAATGTTTCGTGCTGTACACATAATTCTTATTTGGCACGAAACTATCTTAACGCTGTGTGTGTAACCGGGAACCAGCAAATAATAGTTTTATTGTCTATGAATTTACGCTACCAGGTATCGAACACACCTTATAATTGAGGCATTCAAGTAGCCATTATCCAAGCGAACATAATAACTTGTCTTCAAAACATATTAGTGAAATAATTCGATACCAAGTTTCGTGGTTTGAGAAAATTTTACATGTTCATGGATACATAAATTCGTGAATTGTTACCCACAATGCTTTACAAGTTTCAACGTTGGAGTGTGTGTGTGTGTGTGTGTTTAATTTACTCTCATATGTCTTCCAGCCAAGAGATTGCAAGAGCGTTCAAGTTTTGGACAGACGCAGCCAACCTTCAGATTGATGAAACAAGTGACACTCCGGATATTGCAATAAGTTCAAAAGTGGGGCCCATGGTGATGGATCATCCTTTGACGGAAGAGGTAAATTCATTTACTATGAATTATAGACATTATTAAGAAAATCACAACTTGTTATGCCTGATATAGAGAAATAATACTGTCAGTGTAACGGTCAAGTCCAAAAAAGTCGCTTATTTAAGGAGTTTAATGTACCCACCGAACACACGCCTGAAACTTTTTGTATGTAATTTTCAATGTTTCTACATTTATTTTAATCGGGTCGTCACCAATTCGTACCGCCCGATTTTTTTTTAAAATATACATTTGTTTAGCGTAGGGGTATCTTCACGAAAAATTATGTTTTACTTACAAGATCGTTAAATTGCAATGTTGACTTTATCATTAGGTAAAAACACATTTTTATGATCATTTGAAGACTATAGATTGTCTTTAAAATACAAAAATATTCATTTTTATCTATTTTAACCATGTAATAACATTCTATAACAAGGAGGTGTTTTTCATATAAATTGTGACATGTAACTAACCAATATAACAATTCTGTATGAGATGAATTCTTATTTTAGTATTTTCTGAATACTTTTAAATGCAATGCATCCATTTTACCCAATTAAATGTGAAGGTGTTCGACCAAACAGACACAGTTTTGAAAAATCATTTAGAATGTTCAGACGAAAAAGTTGTAATTTTCCGGAAAAATACATTAACCGTTCGCGTACCGTATTTAGTGTTCTCGTCCTATTAAGTGACCCGACTTGCAAATTGTATGTGCTTTAAAAATTGCTTAAGAAAATTTGTTTTTGTGTTTTGGTGTTTTTGAGTTGTCTAGGAGTTCATATCAAGTCATTATTTCAGTATTTCTCAACAATAAGTTGTTATACTTTGGATATTAAATTAATCGATATTATAATAAGAAAACCGGACTGGTGATGGTGTGATTTTATTCCGAAAAATTGCCAGAGTTGTGTAGTCTTGTTAAATTTGATCCGTCGACCAAAAAGAAAGCTAGGCAGTCTTTAAATTGGCAAAAGTGTGTTAGTTGTCAAGAACCAGGTACAAATGAAGATTTAATAAACATGCAGAGCCAGAGCAAACATTCGTTTTTAAGGGCAATGGAGACCCGGAAAGAGGATGCTTATTCAAAAGTGTTAAAAGAATTAACTTCTATGTCTGATATAAAATTGGACTCTACTGTTGTCAAATATCATAAACCATGCTACAGAGCTTACACCAGCAAACAAATCCTCAAAGCTTTTCTACAAAATGAAGTTTTAGAATATAGTTATCGAGGAAGTTCCTCTTTGAATATCTCTATAATAAAAAATGTACCGTCTGAACCAAGCGTTTTGAGAAGGTCAGACTGGATGACCAAAAGGGCAAGTCAAACAAATGATGGTGACTTGAATAAATTGCGAATTCAAATTGTCAATCAGTAAAGACTGTAATTTGGTACGTCTTCCTCCTTGTGAATCCTCGTTTTTGAAGTATGTTCTGAGGTCAATATTGCAAACAAAGATATGGATGACCGCTGATCAGGCTAAGCCAGTCATAGGTACACCGTTATCCTACGCATGGCAGTAAAACAAATTAGGACTTCAACCTATTCTATTTGTATGGCACATGTCGTCCGACTTCCTTCAGGATCTGATATGTACATGCAAAGGTAAGTATGTTTGTTCTACTGCCTGTGTTTGTTTTGAGCAGAACTTAGCTTGTACAGATTTGTGCCCATGCCAAGCACAATGCTTCAATATTCATTTACAACGTACTGAGACTGTTGAGGACGATGACAGGTAGAATATTTGTAGCGGTACAACAGTCAGTTTCTGAAAGTACCATGTACTTCAGTGTTCATTGATGATATTGTAATTGTCTATGATATAAAATCAATTATTCTATCAATTGACCAGTCATATCGATTAATCCATTATAATTATCAACCAATCATATCAGTAAACACTGCAATCCTAACAATATATTATTCAGCCATAATTTGCTTACAGTTATGGACTGCCATAAAACGTCATTTAACGACAAGACTAAGTATTTTGGTATAGGAAATCAGAATAACAGTATCTTTATGACGTAACTGATCTAACATTATCATAATTTTATGTTCTGTAAATGGAAACCCCATTTCCGGTACCACTAAAACATTGTCATTCGATATGTAATCTATTATATGTAGAGTTGATAGGTTTACATAATACACCTAGCTTTATGTGCCACACTGACGTTGTATAGACCACTCGGGATCGAGGTTTAAAAAAAAATCCCTGGTTAAAAATGTATTTTGGATATCCGGTTTTTCGGAGAGGGTATTTTTTACTCAAATAAGCAAATCGACATTTGATGTCGAAAATACGTCATTTTGACGTCATAAATCATATTGAAATATGCAACAAAAAAAAAAAAAAAGAAAGCCAAATAAACAACAACAAAAAACCTTAAATTTTGTATATCGTAATTTACTTATGCGATTAATGAATTACAAGCATAAATGTATTTAATGGACAAAAGTAATGTGCAAATTAATCGTATTGACAATATTTTTGACTCCCAGACAATAGTCATCTTTGACCTCAATTTGCATAAAATCGGGCGATAAAATTTCGTGACGACCCACGTAATTTTAAAGCCCAGTATATCTGCTATCATAATATATATGTTTAGATGTGTGTTCGGAGGGTATATTAAAATCAAAATTTTGAAGGTCTGACTAATACACGATGCTGGAGATCCAACTCGGACGTTCTCTGGGCTGCGTCCATATTCTGTGATCTCTCCGCTGTTTCAACTTTGTGCAGTTTACGGTCATTTTTGTGTGTTTTAGATTTACAAAAAAATGCACGAACTGCAGTCTGACCTAAACACACTTGGTTCAGACTGTACAGTTTTAATTACAGAGCTAGTCAAAGAGGAACTTCCTCGATAACTGTCATCTAAAACTTCATTTTGTAGAAAAGCTTTGAGGATTTGTTTGCTTGTGTAAGCTCTGTAGCATGGTTTATGATATTTGACAACAGTAGAGTCCAATTTTATATCAGACATAGAAGTTAATTCTTTTAACACTTTTGAATAAGCATCCTCTTTCCGGGTCTCCATTGCCCTTAAAAACGAATGTTTGCTCTGGCTCTGCATGTTTATTAAATCTTCATTTGTACCTGGTTCTTGACAAATAACACAATTTAGCCAATTTAAAAACTGTCTAGCTTTCTTCTTGGTCGACGGATCAAATTTAACAAGACTACACAACTCTGGCAATTTTTCGGAATAAAATCATACCATCACCAGTACGGTTTTCTTATTATAATATCGATTAATTTAATAACCAAAGTATAACAACTTATTGTTGAGAAATACTGAAATAATGACTTGATATGAACTCCTAGACAACTCAAAAGGGTGAGGGTACATTAAAATCAAAATTGTGAAGGTCTGACCGCCCGACTATGCAACACACACTAGGATAAAACAAAACACAAGAAAAGGAAAAACACAAAATTGAACAAAGCAAAGTAAAAACAAAAACAAAAATCAAAAAACTAAAAATAAAAACACAAAAAACAAACAAACAAACAAACAAACAAATAAAAGCAAAGCAAAGCAAAGGTAGCAAAATGGTATAAAAACAACAGCAAAATAGAACAAAGCATTCCCCCGCACACACACTCCTCAGAAAATATCAGGTTGACTCCAAAGTAATTATGTAAATACTTTCTGATTGATCGATTACGATTAAAGATCATTAATAAGTTTCTTTTTTTTATTCTTGTATTTCAGGAGGAGTTTTGGCTCATGGTTTTTACCCAAAAGACGGGCGCTGTCATTTTGACGAAGACGAAGTATGGACAGTAAATACAAATGGAACAGATCTATTTATGATTGCTGCTCATGAGTTCGGTCATATTCTAGGACTTGATCATTCAAATGTAAACACTTCATTAATGTATCCATATTACTGGGGATACGTACCAAATTATACGATGGAACTTGATGATAGAGCGACCATTGTTCAGCATTATGGTACATTATTACACTTTATACTATTATATCTGTCTTGTATTTAAGGGAGCGGTGTAAGCGATAGATTGGTTCTAGCTAAATAAGTCCACATGGACTAATATACCGTATGTAGTAAAATAAATCCAAGGTTAAAATGTGTTCCTGATATAAATAGTCCTTTTTGGAATAAATATTCATGTTGAAATAGTCCCTATGGCATTTCTACCTATTAAATACAGACAATTTGCCCGTGTATGTTACAGTAACAACCATTCTTAGTTTCAATAAACGTTAGAGAAAACCGAAGTGGCAATGAAGAATGAACAATCCAGAGAAACTGACAGCATTGGGTGGAAAGAAAAACAAAGGAAAACAAAATAAAACAACAGCACAACACAACAAATAACAAAAAACAAAAAAAAAACGATGAGCATCACGGATCCCACTAAGAACCGAGGGTTGAACCCAGATGTTAGAGAAGAGTTAACAGTTCCTGCCGCCATGTTAATCTTGTAGTCAGACGATGAGCATCACGGATTCCACTAAGAACCGAGGGTTGAACCCAGGTGCTAGAGAAGAGTTAACAGTTCCTGCCGCCATGTTACTCTTGTAGTCAGACGATGAGCATCACGGATCCCACTAAGAACCGGGGGTTGAACTCAGGTGCTGGAGAAGAGTAAACAGTTCCTACCTCTAACAAGATACACGCCATGTTACTTATCTAGTCAGACGATGAGCATCACGGATCCCACTAAGAACCGGGGGTTGAACTCAGGTGCTAGAGAAGAGTAAACAGTTCCCGCCTCTAACAAGACACCCGCCATGCTACTCATATAGTCAGACGATGATCATCACGGATCCCACTAAGAACCGGGGGTTGAACCCAGGTGCTGGAGAAGAGTAAACAGTTCCTGCCTCTAACAAGACACCCGTCATGTTACTCATGTAGTCAGACGATGAGCATCACGGATCCCACTAAGAACCGGGAGTTGAACCCAGGTGCTGGAGAAGAGTAAACAGTTCCTGCCTCTAACAAGACACATGCCATGTTACTCATGTAGTCAGACGATGAGCATCACGGATCCCACTAAGAACCGGGGGCTGAACTCATGTGCTGGAGAAGAGTAAACGGTTCCTGCCTCTAACAAGACACAGGCCATGTTACTCATGTAGTCAGACGATGAGCATCACGGATCCCACTAAGAACCGGGGGTTGAACTCAGGTGCTGGAGAAGAGTAAACAGTTCCTGCCTCTAACAAGATACCCTCCATGTTACTCATGTAGTCAGACGATAAACATCACGGATCCCACTAAGAACCGGGGGTTGAACTCAGGTGCTGAAGAAGAGTAAACAGTTCCTGCCTTTAACACCCGACATGTTACTCTTGTAGTCGGACTCTTCAGCATTCATGTATGCATACTGCTGGAAAGATATACAATTTGTATTAAAATGCTACGCCATTGTATAATTGAAATACTGCTAAAGTTGCCGTTAATCACCAATCAACCAATCAATCAATACATCAATCAATCAATCAACCAATCAACATTAAAATGCTTAATTTATCAAACGACTGAAACGACATTATCGCAAATTACCGTTAGTCATTTGGATGCAGATCTCAATATAAAACGGTAACAATAACGGTAATAATGAAAATTTTGTTTCAATTTGGCGTCAACGGATCCAAAAATTGCATTTTATATCGACAACATTTTTTTTGCAAGAAACCCTTTTCTATAAAAAATAAAATAAATACAAATGCAACTAGACTGGTAGTAAAACCGTGGGTCGGGACTAATCAAAATGTTTTAAAAATGATCCATGAATAATTCATGACTACTCGGATTTATCCGTCACTTAAGCCACGATTGATGAGTAGATAGTATCGGTTACCGATGACACGATATGAGAATATTATTGAAAAGCATATTCTGACATTTCTCTGTAGCTTAAGATCCTTAGGAATATATCCAATTTACCAATTCACCTGCAGTTCACAATTCTATTATATAAAACATTATTTATGATATATATATATGTTTTGTATTTCCAGGTATTGCATCTATTGCTGCACCAATTATCTCAGGTGCATCAACCACTGAAGCACTAACAACCACTGAGGCACCAACGACCACTGAAGCACAAACAACTACTGAAGCACTAACAACTACCGAAGCGTCACCAACCACGGAAACACTAGCAACTACTGAAGCACTAACAGCCACAGATGCAACAATTACCACAGATAAACGAACAACAACCTTTGAATCAACAACTTCAACTAACGAGACATCCACAATGAGTTCAACGCCGTCGACAACTAGAATTCCGTCTTCTGAAATATTATCATTACTGATATCAATGAACTTAATTTTGTTATTGATATAGATGGTGAAAACACAATGACATTATTTTATTCCGAATAAGGTAGTCTTAATTATTGATAATGTTGACGATTAGCAAAATAAAAATTTGATGCATGGCATGTGTGGTGTTATCGAAACTTTTTGAAAGTTAGCTTTATTAAATCAAAAGGTTGTTTATTTTAAAAATCGCTCATTGATCAAGTAAATTATGTTTCAAGTTCTGTGTTTATTATTTCTGTCAATGTTCATTAGTTTATTACACGCCGTAAAACAGTTTTTACAAAGATGGCACTATCAGTGACGCTATGTTAATCTTTAATAAAACTGTGTTTACAAACATGACACTATCAGTGACGCTATGTTAATCTTTAATAAAACTGTGTTTACAAACATGACACTATCAGTGACGCTATGTTAATCTTTAATAAAACTGTGTTTACAAACATGACACTATCAGTGACGCTATGTTAATCTTTAATAAAACTGTGTTTACAAACATGACACTATCAGTGACGCTATGTTAATCTTTAATAAAACTGTGTTTACAAACATGACACTATCAATGACGCTATGTTAATCTTTAATAAAACTGTTTAATGAATATTTGCACAGAAAATTATTAGCTGTCATTTCATGACTACTCGGATTTATCCGTCACTTAAACTACGATTGATGAGTATCGGTTACCGATGACACGATATGAGAACATTATTGCAAAGCATGTTCTGACACTTCTCTCTGGAGTTTAAGATCCTTTGGAATATATCCAATTTGCCAATTCACCTGCAGTTCACAATTCTATTATATAAAACATTATTTATGATATATATATTTTTTGTATTTCCAGGTATTGCACCTACTGTTGCACCAATTACCACAGATGCACTAACGACCACTGAAGCACTAACACCTACCGGAGCACTAACGACTACTGAAGCACTAACAACCACATAAGCACTAACGACCACAGAAGCACCAACAACCACCGGCACACTAACAACCACCGAAGCATCAACAACCCTGCCGAACTAACAACCACTGAGGCACCAACGACCACTGAAGCATTAACTACTACTGCAGCACTAACAACCACTGAATAACTACCAACCGCTAAGCATTAACCACCACAAAAACACTAACGACCACTGAAGCACTAACCACTACCGAAGCACTAACGACTACCGAAGCACAAACAACCACAGAAACACTAACTACCAACGAAGCACCACCAACAACAACAAAAGCAATAACAACTACCGAAGCGTCACCAACCAAGGAAACAATAACAACTACTGAAGCACTAACATCCACAGATGCAACAATTACCACAGATAAACGAACAACAACCTTTGAATCAACAACTACAACTACCGAGACATCCACAACGAGTTCAACGCCGTCGACAACTAGAATTCCGTCTTCTGAAATATTATCATTACTGATATTAATTAACTTAATTTTGTTATTGATATAGATGGTGAAAACACAATGACATTATTTTATTCCGAATAAGGTAGTCTTAATTATTGATAGTGTTGACGATTAGCAAAATAAAAACTTGATGCATGGCATGTGTGGTGTTATCGAAACTTTTTGAAAGTTAGCTTTATTAAATCAAAAGGTTGTTTATTTTAAAAATCGCTCATTGATCAAGTAAATTATGTTTCAAGTTCTGTGTTTATTATTTCTGTCAATGTTCATTAGTTTATTACACGCCGTAAAACTGTGTTTACAAACTTGACACTATCAGTGACGCTATGTTAATCTTTAATAAAACTGTTTAATGAATATTTGCACAGAAAGTTCTCAATTTTCTTTCTTATGATATTGAAAAGGCTAAAAAAAAGTACATTGATTGGATTTGCATATTAAAGCAATACATTTCTTGTTCTATAACTATGTATTTAATTCTAGCTAAAATTTACTAAACATTTTGGTACTAATAAGTTATTTCCTCTGATAAACTGATCATGACATGTCATTTTTCATAGCATTCCCTTTATCAGCCCTCGTTCATATATCATGACCTAAGGCTGATAAAGAGTATGATATGAAAAATGCCATGTAATAATCTATATCTAACATTTGAGACAGGGACCAATGTTAATATCACTGCATTTCTTATGAATTAATGGGTTACGATGAATTTCTGATATGATTGATGTATTTGTATTGTGTTATTATCAGTAGCCATTTATTCGTTTAATCTTTTCTGGAAGCATGAAATCAGCAAGCATAAAACAAAAACATTTAGAACATTTTGTAAATATTATTAATCATGTTGACATTGTCATTTAATAAAAAAGTTACTAAATTTTGACTTCGGTTTATCAACCCATCAACGTGATATTCACCTCGCCCTACGACCTCGGTGAATATGTTTTGTCCTATGGTAATATCGTTATCTAATTGAGCTTAAATGGAAGCTACTGGCTTTGTATGTCTAATAATAGAGCTTTTATTTTTAGCTTGATATGACCTCATGACACACGTGGAAAATCATTTATAATTTCTAAGGTCAATAGTTTGTTCCACTTGATGGTTAGAAAGAAGCTAGAGATAGACCTGGTCCTAAGGTCAGGGTAGTTTAAATGTTTCCAATAAAAGTTTGAAAATACCAAAGGGGTATTCAGAAACCGTAAAAATAAAACGACAGACAATGCAATGGCCAACAGAAAAGTGACTTAATGCCAAACAATGATCTACAAAGCACTGCACAGAAAACTACAGATCGAGCAATACGAACCCTACTGAAAACCGAGGGTGAACTCAAAATTTTAAAATCTGAATCTAACATGATTTGAAAGCCAACACATTTTCTTTCCTGCTCCAAGCCATAACCAGGGATTCCATTCGCAGATTTAGTTTTTTTTAGTGGTGTCCCTTTGAACGACAAAAAATGAGCTCCGATATATATGGTCCAAATTGATAGTTTATAATTATTAGTGACAATTCTTGAATATCTTAATTATATGCATCTGTTATTCTTCGATATACGGGTTCTGATTACCCCTTTGGTATCTTCAAACTCTTTTTGGATATAATGTGAGTTGAACTTTTTTTTCCGATTTTTCTTCAAATCACGAATTTTGCACTTGATATAGTTTTGATAAACAGACACAAATCGTTACATAACACCTATTGAAAACTGGTCACACACCAAGTCGATACTTAATTGAAGAATCGTACAGAAACTACTACTGGTCAATAGAAATTGGACTTTGGACTTTATATGCAAACTATCTCAAGCCACACCTTTCAACCTATGAACTTATTAATGACAAACATTTGAATACGCACTATCGCTAATACATTGGGTGTTACCAACATTTCACCCAGAGAGACATTCAAAACTACTAGAGGAAAGTAGGAAAATAGTTGAACACGAGATGGAAGATAAAAGCTCGTCCATTCTCTTGAAAATGATATTACAAATTGTCATGACAATGGATGAAAGAATGGAAAAAAAGAAAATAGCATGACAAAAATATCTGAGATAAAAGATGCAATTACATCAGTGGTAGCCCGAATAGTAGATTTGGTTGATTGATTGATTGATTAGTTGTGTTTAACGCCACTTTCAGCAATATTTCAGCTTTATCATGGCAACCAGTTTTAGTGGTGGAGGAAGCCGGACTACCCGGAGAGAACCACCTACCATGGGCAAGCAACTGGTAAACTTTATCACTTGCGGCTGTAATTTACAAAGCCGGGCGCGAACCCACGCCGTATTGGTGATAAGCTTGTATGAGTTTTTAGTTAATCCAACTACCTAGTTCATTGAGCCATCCGGGCCCCAGTAGATTTGAAACATGATGTACGGGAGGTAAAAACGAGCTATAGAAATTTGGAATCAAGTGTCGAGGGAATCGGAATTTGTTTTAATGAAGTGAAATCAACGCCTTCAGAAAATAAAGCAGATAGTAACAAGCTGAATAAAAACATGAAAACGAAACAGGCACTTATGGCCGGGTAACATATAAGAAAATTAGAATCAACAATCTTAGACTTGCAATGTAAGTCTATGAAGAATAACTTAGTATTCACGAGTCTAGCATACTGAAAAATGAGAGCTGTGAAGACAAACTCAGGTGTTTTATATATGAAGATGTGGAACTGGAATATAACATCCAACTTGGAAATGTCCACATATTTGGAAATATAGGAAGAAATGGAGCAAAGCCAATAGTTGCAAGAAGATTTTGAAGATACCAAAGGTGTAATCAGAATCCGTATATGGAAGAAGAACAGACAACACAATGGCCAAAAGAAAAAGGACAAAAGGGCAGACAACTATGTACAAAACATTACGCATAAAACGAAAAGATCGAGTAGCAAGATTCATATATAGAAAAGAATTTGACGCAGTCATGAAAAATGCATACAGGCTGAAAGATAAACCATTTTGCATCAGTGAACAATTTCCGTCTGAAATTGAAAGTCGTAGAAAAGAGCTATATCCTATTTTGAAAATATAAAAGAGAGAATGAAAGCACACCAAAATGGTTAGGTATAGACTGTTTATCGACGGTGAACTTTATGTAAATGAGAACAGAGATCTTCAAACAATCTCATCGCACACTGTATTCCGAGATGCAGTGATGACTCCCCCAAATCAGTCCACCAACAGCAAAAGACCATAGAAACGTGCGCGTGTGGGGTCTAGCCCAGACGATTCCCGGTCTTGGATACATTTGTTTGGACAGCCAAGGAGACGTAGTTTTGACAATGGAACGGTCTAAAATAATAACTGTGTAAATAGTCATATTGTAACAAATATAAATGTTTTAAATATAGTATGTTTTAAGAGGTTAAAATATCAGGAATTTGGGAAATTGATTAAAGAACATGTTTTGTTGACTTATCCGTGAAATAAATTCTGGTATCTCACATGTGAGATATCAGTTTTTCCCCACCGGAACTACTTTTACACAACTATAAGTGTGTAATCGGTTACGTCTCGTGTTGTGTTACGGTGAATACATATTAACTTTGAAGGTTATCATTTTTTCATGAAAAACAGAAAACCGTTCGCAACAGTTAAATCAGGGAGATACTTATATGTTATAAAAAGGAATTATCAAGTGAAATAACAATTCTACAGACAGACACCAAATTTGTGTCATGGTTTAAGATTTCATCACAAATGTTTAACTTGGATGAATAATTTTATTATTTAGATATATAAATGAAAAATTATTTAATGTAGTATTTAATTCTGGTATTATTCCAGAGAGCTGATTAAGTGACAATATAAAGCCAATATATAAAAATAATGTACCCAAAGAACTTTCGCCAAATTACTATCTTAAGCTGCTTGGGTAAATTTTTTACTGCAGTCCTCAGCTAAAGGCTCACTAAATTCTCCAATGCGTTATCATTACTCAACGAGAATCAATGGGGCTTCGAAAAGTATATTCTACAATAGACAATTTATCTATTATGCATTCACTCTTTGAAATTTAATTTTTTTTAAAAGATAAAAATGTTTTGTGGCTTTATTGACTTTTAGAAGGCCTTCCATATCGGAATGCTCTTTGGCATAGTTTATTATTAAATAATATAAATGAAAATATGCTGAATGTTATTGTTAATATTTACAAAGGAACTAAATCATGTACAATGTTTAAAATCCACCTGTTATGTAAACGTATTGTCAAAACTCTCCATTATTTTAAGGGATGGATAGTTTTTGTTACAAGATTAATAATTAATAAAAATCAATAAAGTACAATGGGTGGATTTTAAGTTAGAGAATGTCCTCGTATCTCTCCATTCCTTAAAAACAATCGGCCTCGGCCCCTTCGGGTCCTCGGTTCCGTTATTTTTAAGGAATGGAGAGTTACTCGGACATTCTCCTATACAAAAAGACTCGAAATTTTCCATGCAGTAATGGTTTGAGACAAGGATAAAACTTTTTCTTTTTGCTTTATATAGCAATGATCTTTAATCCTTCTGAGAAGGTTGAAATGTAGAAGGTTTAAAATCAATATCAGACGAATCATATCTTAATTTGTGCATAAAACATTTTGCTATATTATATGCTGACGACACAGTCCATCTATCAGAATCTGCTAACGACCTTCAAAAATAACTTGATTCTATGTTCGAATATTGTAATTTTCGGAAACTTAGTGTAAATATCGAAAAAGTAAAGTGATGGTATTCTCAAGAGGACAACTTCCAAGAGTCATGAATCTGTTGTACAAATATTGGAAAACAATTGAAAATTGTTAATGATTTCAATTATCTGGGCGTTGTTCTAACATGTACTGGCAATTTTAAAAAAGCAAAACAGTGCCAAATAGACAATTCAAATTGAGATTGATATAAAGGTTTGAATGATTTCATATTGGTTTAAATTAATAACAGGCAAAGAAATGAAATTGTCAGCTGTAATATATAATCTGTGTTATCAAATATCTCATGTATATGAATTAGAATTCACATAATTAAAATTTGTACAAAATATTTTGAATGAATGTGGCATGCCATATATCTGGATCACACAGATTTTTATTAATTCTAAGTGGATTATAAATATGGCTGAGCTCAGTTTAAAAGATCAATTCAAACTGTCATCGCACACTTCAATTCAAAATTCACCCAAAACTCTTATTTATAGATGTTTCAAGGAAACATTCCGAATTCAAAAAATATTTAGAAATTCTGGATAACGAATACTTATTCGATGTTTCCGAACTAGCAACCATAAACTTCTTGTTGAGTGTCGCAGATGGCAAAACATAGAAAGAAACAGAAGATTATGTTTATTATGTCAAAAATAGGAAACTGGAGATGAATTTCAATTTACTATGGAATGTTCATTTTTGAAACATAAAAGAAAACTATTAATAAAACAGAGGTATATGCAGAGCCCGAATATGATAAGTTAAACAATTTAATGAATTACAAACGTAGAAAAGAACGTACATGTAATAATTTGTGATTTTTTGATTTTTTGATTTAACAAGATTAACTTTCAAAAAGTTTCGATAACACCACATCAAGTTTATCTGCAAATCGTCAAAATTATCAATAATTAAGACAACACAGCCATATAATACTGGTGTTACATTTTCACCATCTATATCAATAACACAATTAAGTTTATTATTATCAGTAATGATAATATTTCAGACAACTGAAGAATTTTAGATGTGCCTGCCGTCGTTGATGTTTTGGTGGTTGTTGGTACTGTGGTGGTGGTTGTTCGTGCTGTGGTGTTTGTTGATGCTTTGGTGGTTGTTGATGCTTTGGTGGTTGTTAGTGTTTCTTTAGTTGTTAATGCTTCGGTAGTTGTTGGTGCTTCGGTAGTTGTTGGTGCTTCTGTAGTTGTTGATGCTTCGGTGGTTGTTAGTGCTTCAGTAGTTGTTAATGCTTCGGTGGTTGTTGGTGCTTC
>MJUT01042931.1:93123-108483 GCA_002080005.1 Gigantidas platifrons | reverse complement strand
TGCTTCGGTGGTGGTTAGTGCTTCTGTAGTTGTTGATGCTTCGGTGGTTGTTAGTGCTTCAGTAGTTGTTAATGCGTCGGTGGATGTTAGTGTTTCAGTAGTTGTTAATGCTTCGGTGGTTGTTGGTGCTTCGGTGGTTGTTGGTGCTTCGGTAGTGGTTAGTACTTCAGTAGTTGTTAATGCTTCGGTGGATGTTAGTGCTTCAGTAGTTGCTACGCCTGAAAATGCAAAAAAAAACATTATATCAGAAATAATGTTTTATTTAATAGAATTGTTAACTGAACGCGAATTGGTAAATCGGATATATTGTGCTGTGTATTAAACTCGATATAGAAGTGTCAGAACATGCTTTGCAATATTGTTCTCATATCGTATTGTCCGTAGCCGAAACTCTCTACCCATCAATCGTAATCTACGTCACAGATAAATCCTATTAGTCATGCTTTATTCATGAGTCATTTTAGAACATTTTGATTAGTTCGAATCTACTGTTTTACAGCTAATCTCATTTGATGATTTGTATTTTTCATAGAAAATGGTTTCTTGCAAAATAAAATGATGAGAGAAAATTAATGGGTTAAAATTACCCATGGGATATCGACGATGAAAGCTTCATCGACTAGGAAGATCGTCTCTTTCATAATCTATTCGGTCAGTCTAAGATGAAATGTGGATGATGTTGATATGGAAAATACTAAAAGCATATAGATTACGGAACAAACCCGAAAAGCGGTTTTTATATAAATTGACCCACAACTGGTGCGTGGAAAGTACCAGAGAAGCGTGATCAGCCGTGTGTTACCGACGATGCTAAGACGATAAATTCACTGTATTGTCATTGGGTTAAGGTTATGATGTTTAACGCCACTTTGAACAATATTTCAGCTATATCGTGGTGGTCAGCTTTATTGGTGGGGGAAACCGGAGTACTCGGAGAATACCACCGACCTGTCACAAGTCACTGACAAACTTTATCACATAATGTGGTATTGAGTACATGATCGTGCTGGGCACTGATAAATCATCTTTCTTTAGAAGACTACAATTATGGCAAATTGAAGAAATAATTCATGGAAGCCAGAGTTTGTATACAGTTCAACATGGGTAACATTATTTTCGTACAAATTTTATCCCGAGCGTTAACGAGGGATAAAATGCAACGAAAATAATGTTACCCATGTTAAAGCGTGATACAAACTCTGGCTTCCATGAATTATTTCGATTCTAGTAGGAAAAATCTAACTTATTTTTTGAAGTGGAAGTCGGTAATGGAAATGCATTTCATAACAAAATTCACTAATCTTCATGTTTTACAGTTTACAGTTGTTTTTCTTTTATGTATAACTAGACTGTGATGCTATGAAGTTACTGATATTTTCCAATTTAATGGCATTTTGAATTTAGTAACTTAAACAACTAAAATGCTCACAAAATCTTAAAATAAATCAGTAACCATGTGTTTCAATGTCATCAGCGTTCTTTGTAAACGACTTCCGGAAGATGTTAAATTTCAAAAGTCAAAGTCCATTGATGGTTGTCTTAAGTATTTATTCCGGAAAAATATAGGTAAAAACAATACGGGCATTTTTATGTTTGTTATGCACCACAGTGCTGTATGAATACATAAATTCACTAAGGAATTATGTTTGTAATTTGTTCGTCAATACGCATGAGCGAATTAAAATATATCGTGAGTTTTATCACTGTATTATTTATATATCCAATGAAGGACGTCATGTTAGAATAAAACTTTAATCTATATCATATTTTATGTTGAAAACAAAAAAGATTTACAATGTGTGTAACAAGACAAAAGTCAAACCAAAGAGCGTAATAGAAATGTAATAGTGAAAGTGCCACAATTACAATTTTTTTTTTTATTAATCTATTTTATTTTTTTGTTGATATTATGATGTAAGTGTAAAAATGTGATATCTTGTGTGTATTGCACGTGTAAAATAGTTAATGATTGATGCGAGTTGCCAATATACGTGTTGCATAGAATGACATATCAAATAGAATAGAAAACTTTATTTTAAGTCGGGTTTACATATAACATTACAATTGAATGAACAATCGTCAATAGAAATAAAGGTTGCTTGATGTTATGGTGTTTAACGCCGCCTTCAACAATATTTCAGCTATATCGTGGCAGTCAGTTTTATTGGTGGAGGAAACTGGGATACATGGAGAAAACTGCCGACTTGACACAAGTCACTGACAAACTTGATCACATAATGTTATACACCTCGCCCTGATCGAGATTCGAACTCACATCAGTTGTAATAGACACTGATTGCATAGGTAGTTGTTAATCCAACCACCATACGATCACGGCCACGACCTTCCCTTCCTATGTTGAACATCTAAAAAAATTACAGTAATGTGCGATAATATCGTTTCAGTCGTTTGATAAATTGAGCATTTGAAAGTGCCATTCCAGCCTATGAATCCATTTTTTCCCGAAAATAGTTTCACAAAATTGGCATAATTCTCAAACAAATGCAAACAAAACCCGATTTAAAAATTCATCGTAATAACCGAGATAAACGTGCAGGTAAATTTTTCTATTTTCACACACCTGGCTAATTATATCGATCGGTGGTTTCCGTGACTGTATCGGACGTGACGTCAAATTTTGAACACATGTTGAAACCTTAGATAGTAAACATACGAAATTAAACAATAATTTAGGATTCTTGTAAGTTAAAACTATTTAACTATGCCACATGGAGATCGCGGTCAGTTTTAAGAACTGGATACACATGACACCACACCATCATTCCCATTTATCCAACTTTTTGAAAAATAGATATTACAGGCAAGGACGTCCTTGGTACAGGTAAAAAATAAAAGTGGGATAATTGATATCAAAGGTAATCAAGAACAAAGGACACGTAATTAAAGCTTGGTTTGTGTGGCAGGTGAATAAGTACACACATATTTGGACCAGGACAATATATACTACATGTCTATGTACAACATTTAACATTTATTTCCATATATTTCATTTAAAATGAAAACAAATACAAATTATTATGACTATTTTTGACTGAAATCAAAATTTAAATGGATATATGTATGATAATATTTCTTTATTTTTTTTTCTTTCTCTACAATAACTTTATGAAAATTCATATTGAAATTGTATATAATAACGTACCTTTATTGACAGGATTTTATCTTTTTTCCTCCTGCCTTTTACAACTAATAGCGTTATCTTGAAATGGTTAAAAAAAGTGTGCAAAGTTAAAAGATCCTCAATTGAATTTTTTTATCTGTATGTCAAGTGTGCACTATAGGAGAGGAATTAATTACATGCATCATTTTTCTCTTCTGACCATGACAATAAACAGGGTAAATCTTTATAAAGATGACTTAAAAAAGAGATAAGCTTGGGGAAGCTAGGTTCATTTTCAGAATTTAATTGATCATTGTTTAATTAAATTATTGAGAAATAACAGAGACAAGCTTGTGAGATTTTATTGATGATCATCATGTTTGTTGCATGATAATTAATCAATAAATAAGGTTTAATGGTATATTATATAAGTTATTACAATGTGCATGTAAAATTGAAATTAAAAATATTATGAACATTGCACTTTAAATTTATCCTAAAACTCACTTTGAGTAGATAGATAGTTTTCAAAACTTGACATTTATTTACATACAATTTATAACTTCCCCCCTTTTCTTTTATAATGATATATGGTATAAGCTAATTATTACAATGTGCATGTAAAATTGAAATTAAAATATTTTTTTACATTCCACTTTAAATTTATTCTAAAACTCACTTTGCATAAATAGAAAGGTTTCAAAACTTGACATTTATCTACATGCAAATTATAACTTTTTCCCCTTTTCATTTATTCAAGCCACAGACACTTGGGTCCATGACATTTTTTTTTTCTCAATTTTATCAATAAAATGTGCATCTACAACGTATATGAACCCGTTTCAGGTAATTTTGGTCATGTAAACACCTAATTAATGTTAAATAAACAAGCCTACAGATAAGAAAATAAAAGTTGGATAAATGGGAATACCGGAGTTTCAAAAGTTGGATAAATGGGAAAACACCCCCAAGGGCCGCCAAGAGAATTTTCGGGCCCCAGGACAAAAGCCTGAAAAGGAGACTTGCTCTCCCCCTCCTCCAATTCTCCAAATAATGATACTCAACGCAAGTCCACCAGTGTGGCATAAGCAAGAAATCAGTAAAACATAAATTAATTGATGAATTGTGATTTAGAAAACAGCTTTCTACTTGTTTATTTGTCATGACCACCCCCGCCCCCCTCACTCTCAGCAGGCCCGCCCCTACTCCCCGTCTTTAATAAACAAAGAAAAAAACATAAAATTATTTATTAATTTCAAAGAAATTAACAAGAAGTATTATTCTGTCTATTTAATGGTGTATTTTCTGTCTCCCCATATTGGTTAGAATCGTCGGAATCATTGCGGTAAGGCTCGTACTGATATGGGTTGATTTGGACTTCATTGACTTGACCTGCATCTTCTGTTTCGGCATTACAGAATCTGTATCAGATACGTTGTCTCCATCATCAAAAGGTGATGATCCACACGAAAGGGACAGTTCACTTGCATTGGATTCTGATTCGAATTGTATTGATTCATGCGTATCTGCCATATTGATTATTTACAAAGAGTTCAACAAGTGACGTCACACATTGTTTTTACTAAGAATCGGAAGTGATGGAATCTATTATCGGATATCTTCGGAGACAGGTGCAACTGTGATTTTCAAATCATTATATCTCGGTAATGCGTTTGCATTTTTTCATCGGGTCTTCGATATTCGATTTAATGTAATATATATTTTCTGAGAAGTGTATTTTCCATAAAATAAATTTTAGGCTGGAATGGCATTTTAATATTGAATGATTGGTGTTTAATGGCAACTTTAGCAGTATTTCAAGTATATCGTGGCGTAGCATTTTAACACAAATTGTATATATATCCAGTAATATGATTAAATGAATGCACAGTAATTTTACTATATGAATAACATAGTGGGTGTCTTGCAAGAGGCAGGAACTGTCGATCCATCTCGAGCACTTGGGTTCAACCCAGATTTTTGGTGGGGTCCGTGCTACTGATTTTTTCAGCTTTCTGTGTTGTGCTGTGCTTGTTTTCTTTTCCTTTTTTTGTGCCCAATGTTGCCAGTATCTCTTGTTATCCATTCCTGATTGCACCTTTGACTTTTTCTAACGTTTTTTGACACCAAGAATAATTGCTACGATGATATACATGTGAAAATAGTCTGTATTTAATACGCCGAAATATCTCATGGACTATTTCAACGAGGAAATTTGTTCCAAAATGAACTATTCATACCAGGAAAACTCATAACCCAGGATTGATTTTACTAGAAATATTAGTTCATGCGGACTTATTTAGCTAGGAACAATTTATCTCTTACACCGATACTTTAGATACAAGACACTAAGCTCAAGCTAGCGAACAATTTCTAGCGAACAATAAGCTAGCGAGCAATAAGGCGATATGTCTCAAAACCAAACAAATAAATAAAAGCGAAATGTACTTAGAATATTTCTAGCGACCAATAAGAAATATATTTCTGTAAATGTACAATCAACACATTGAATCGACATCTGGGCATATCAGGGAATATTTCTGAATACTCCCCCCACCTCCCACACACTTCTACAATACGAAGTAGACACTCATGTGAATAGAAAGACAATACATTGTATGTGATATTTCTCATGTTAACTCGAACATAAACTATTTCTTCTCTTTACTAAGCATATTAACAAAGACACACGTATATTTTGGGATGACGGGATTATAAAACAGCACGCCAACTTTAAATAAACATAGCGTAAACAAATAATTTACTGTCATGAAAATCGGTATATAATTTCGAGTTGCCACCGCTTTGTAAAACAAAATAAAGTCCTAAGATTCTCTGTTCCCACGTCTCATGAATATAAAAAAAAATGTAAATATAGAACAATAGAAATATATAGCAATACGTTTTTTAAAAATAAGCAAAATATAAATTCTGCATATGCGTGTCACATTTATTTAATAGTGTACCCCCCCCCCCAATCCAAATATCAAAGTTGGTCTTTAACACCCTGCTGTGGGCTTGAGGTGCATTATCCCATCTAGGCACTTAAGTCACTTAAAGACCTTGGAAATACCTTTGTCTAAGCCAAAAGTGGGTAAGAACTTTGCCGTCCATCTATATTTTTATGCCCTTTTAATGGGGTGTACCCTCCCCAAATCAAAATATCAATGTTGGTCTTTAACACCCTGCTGTCGGCTTGAGGTGCATTATCCCACCAAGTCACTTATGTCACTTAAAGACCTTGGCAATACATTTGTCTAAGCCAAAAATGGGTAAGAACTTTGCCGTCCTTCTATATTTTTATGCCCTATTAATGGGGGCACCCCCTTCCAAATCAAAATATCAATGTTGGATTTTAACACCCTGCTGTGGACTTGAGGTGCATTATCCCACTTAGGCACTTAAGTCATTTAAAGACCTTCGCAATACCTTTGTCTAAGCCAAAAATTGGTAAGAACTTTGCCGTCCTTCTATATTTTTATGCCCTATTAATGGGGGCATCCCCCCCCCCAAATCCAAATATCAAAGTTGGTCTTTAACACCCTGCTGTGGGCTTGAGGTGCATTATCCCACCAAGTCACTTAAGTCATTTAATGACCTTGGCAATACATTTGTCTAAGCCAAAAATGGGTAAGAACTTTGCCGTCCTTCTATATTTTTATGCCCTATTAATGGGGGCATCCCCCCCCAAATCAAAATACCAATGTTGGTCTTTAACACCCTGCTGTGGACTTGATGTGCATTATCCCACTTAGGCACTTAAGTCACTTAAAGACCTTGGCAATACCTTTGTCTAAGCCAAAAGTGGGTAAGAACTTTGCCGTCCTTCTATATTTTTATGCCCTATTAATGGGGGCACCCCCCCAAAATCCAAATATCAAAGTTGGTCTTTAACACCCTGCTGTGGGCTTGAGGTGCATTATCCCACCTAGGCACTTAAGTCACTTAAAGACCTTGGCAATACCTTTGTCTAAGCCAAAAGTGGGTAAGAACTTTGCCGTCCTTCTATATTTTTATGCCCTATTAATGGGGGCACCCCCCCNAAATCCAAATATCAAAGTTGGTCTTTAACACCCTGCTGTGGGCTTGAGGTGCATTATCCCACCTAGGCACTTAAGTCACTTAAAGACCTTGGCAATACCTTTGTCTAAGCCAAAAGTGGGTAAGAACTTTGCCGTCATTCTATATATTTATGCCATACTAATGGGGGCTCCCCCCCCAAATCCAAATATCAAAGTTCGTCTTTAACACCCTGCTGTGGGCTTGAGGTGCATTATCCCACCTAGGCACTTAAGTCACATAAAGACCTTGGAAATACCTTTGTCTAAGCCAAAAGTGGGTAAGAACTTTGCCGTCCTTCTATATATTTATGCCCTACTAATGGGGGCACCCCCCCCAAATCCAAATATCAAAGTTGGTCTTTAACACCCTGCTGTGGGCTTGAGGTGCATTATCCCACCTAGGCACTTAAGCCACTTAAAGACCTTGGCAATATCTTTGTCTAAGCCAAAAGTGGGTAAGAACTTTGCCATCCTTCTATATTTGTATGCCCTATTAATGGGGGGCACCCCCCCAAAAATCAAAATATCAAAGTTGGTCTTTAAAACCATGCTGTGGGCTTGAGGTGCATTATCCCACCTAGGCACTTAAGTCATTTAAAGACCTTGGCAATACGTTTGTCTAAGCCAAAAGTGGGTAAGAACTTTGCCGTCCTTCTATATTTTTATGCCCTATTAATGTGGGCACCCCCCCCAAATCCAAATATCAAAGTTGGTCTTTAACACCCTGCTGTGGGCTTGAGGTGCATTATCCCACCTAGGCACTTAAGTCAGTTAAAGACCTTCGCAATACCTTTGTCTATGCTAAAAGGGCTAAGAACTTTGCCGTCCTTCGATATTTTTTCATGGGTTATTTATTGGGTCCCCCCAAATCCAAATATCAAAGTAGTATATCGGGACAGCTCAAGGCATATTTTGGAAGGAGCAAACGGGAGCGGGCCATTGCGCATGCGTTACTGGAAGTGACGTAACCGGAAGCGGCCCTGATCGGAAATTACGTCACATAAAGTCGCTTGAGCGGAAGTGACCTCATAACCGGACGTTTGTTCTGCGCATGCCCAGAAGGCATTCACGCGCTTTTTTCTTATTATAGTAGTAGTACAAACTGTATCATTGCGCATAACCGGAAGTAGCATGGCTACCAGATGTAACGTGACCGAAAGTAACGTCACGGGAAGTGATGTCATCAGACCGAAAGTGGGTGATTCCCATTGGGGTGTGATCTTATTTGTTCGAGGTGTTTTGTAGTACTCCAAGGGTGTTTTCTATTACGTCCGCGTTCTTGCTGTGGTATTTCTACTAAATAACCTATGAGTCAAATGAATGAAATGGTATATTTGATCCCCTAAGTCACCCAATAGAAGGTAACTCTGCATTTCTCTAGGCTTGTGACTGGCTCTATATAGAGGTTGCATTAACCTTTTTTTTTCTTTTTTTTTCATAACACATGTTTAACAAGTAACGACACAAATTTCTGTACAATGTCCGTCGCTTCCACGGGATTTTCTAAGAGCCTGGTGACGTCTGTCATGCTATGTCCTGCACATCGGTGAATGAGGTAAAAAATGCAATGCAGTCCACACAAGATAGATCCTTCTTCTTGTACTCAAATGGTATTGTAAGTCCAATGAAGGCAATGTTTGTTCATGAAATTGACATACGCGGATTCGTGCGTTGGACGTCCGGTTGGATCGTAGTATTCCCCTCGTGAGTTGGCGTCGATGTATATAGCGACCCAGTGTTGTCCCATTCGATGGTCTGGATCCGTATTTCCAAGAGCCGAAGGTACGTTTAATAGTCTAGGTAATCTGTTTCTGGCATAGATCCCCTTAAACACCGGTCTGGAGTGGGGATGTTTTTTCAATATAGTGTCAATCTCTAGCGTATTCATTATGCACTGTAGTCAAACAAGACTTGTCTATTTCTACCGATTTCGATTACGTTGTCAAATTCTGCATACAGGACGACGTTGATGGTCCTTGCCAGAGCTTCGGCGAAATGAATCTCCACACGTAAATTGCCCTGTTTTATCAGTTGAAACGTTCCCATTTCCGACATATCTGGAGTCAGATCGAATCCAAATAAGGTGTTTCCTTTAGCGTATTCCTCTCTGGAGATGGTATTTCCTTCGTCTCGATACATCTTTCCCGTACTGGTATAGAGTCCCATATAACTGCGAATATAACCTGCGTTTTCAAAGTCGGGTTGTAACGGTTTGGCGAGAATCTGTCGTCCTTTCATAGCTCGTTGTCCTACCGTGTCCATAGCTTTCCGGAGTAAGTTTTGTCCTGTTGATTGCTATCGTGATTTTGCTGCCTGTTTGATATTTCTTCCTTGTACGGCATGTCCAGCAATATTTAATCCCGTTTTTAAAGCCTCGCGTTCTCGGGTCTTTGCTCCCTTTTTCAACAAAGATATGACTGCTTTAAAGAGTCCTCCACAGATACTGCCAAGTCCATGTCCTCTTTGATATCGTCTTCCCGCAAATACCGGATATCCTTTTCCGGCTTGGTGTATGTGCTAATCGTGGTAAGCTTTCGTATTGCAACGAAGAATTGGTTTCATTCTAGAGAGAATTCTTTTCGCTTTCTACAGTGAAGTGTCATCACCACTCGTTCTCTTTCGAATGGCACAATAGAGCCCGTGTCGTCCCTTATATCTATTTCCACGGTCTGAAATCGTCGTTGTAACAGGGGACAGTACTATATTGGATCAAACACTCGGGTGATCATTTCTACGTCTCTTCCTTCCACCGGTACGATTCTCAATAACGGTACTTGGGAATATCCCACCATTCTCGGTTCCACCAAGGGATAATACACGTACAGAGAATTTAATCCTTTCTTGACATCCGCTACCCAATCTGAAACATATTCCCCCGCCGGGAATATAGCTTGTCTGAATCCTAACATGGATTGTAATAAAGGACTGATGATGACTTGACAATCTTTTTTTTACTTACATACCGTATCGATTTTATGATTAATTGCGTTGAAACCCATGTCGAATTTATTCTTGAGTTCCTTTCTGTGCTTTCCCCCTCGATGGGGAATCCTTTTGGCCGAGGAATAGTACCCATCCGCTAACAAGACCATATGCTTTTGTAGTTCTGACTCCTTGTAAAAGTGAACCTTCAACCAGGCGTCGTTGTTCTTGACGTCATACCAACTGTGAGGATACTGTATCTCTGCCAATCCGAATTCCCAGACTCCGTCCAGAACCGTTATTTTAGGCAATTTTGTCGTGTAATGAGTCAACGTATTGCTCGGAAAGTAATTCATGGAACTGTTACTAGGCAGAGTCAGGTAAAACATGCTTCGTCTTGATCGTGGCGTTAGGTAACAGGTATCCCAGACAAATGCTCAACAAGGCCGTCAACAAGGTACTGTTCTCCGATTCGACCGTCAAGTTGTAAATGCTGACTACGATAACCGTGCACAGGATGAGTACCTGACACAAAAATAAGACCTCCGAACGTGGAGTCTTCTTTCCACAAGTCACCCAATACGATACACTGTCCGTGTCACTCGGTTCCATTCGCAAGACTGACACTTCAAACCGCGACGCCTCGCTTTTTGTAGGTCCTGTTTAAAGATCCAGCTGTTGAAGGACTCTGGATATCCGAGCCACTTGACTTCATATTGAACCCTTCGTCCCTTTCTTCAATCTTGAATACGTCGTCTATCTTAATGACTTTCTGTAATTCTTCGGCAATTTCACCGTGGTCGTCTTTGACTAAGTATACCGGGGGGTCTGGTTTCGATACATTTCACTACCGTAAACAATTCTTCAGTCCAATTGGGTAAATATCCTTTCTTGAACGTACGCTTGGCTTTGCTGAGTCGCACTCTATCTCCGGGAGAAAATTTGCACGATTTTGTGGGTCCCTTTCTTCCATATAGCCTCTTGGACATCGTTGTTTGGTTAGTCCACGTGACTTCTGCAGGTGGTATGCCTATGGTTCTGTGAACGATGTGGTTATAAGATGTGACCATCTCGGACAGAACGTCTACGTAGGTTAGGGTTTCTCTGTGTGTAAAATACTTCCACATCTTGGTTTTCAATGTTCTGCTAAAACGTGCAACGATACTGGCTTTGGTCTCCTCGTTGTAAGCGGTAAAGAAGTGCACGTCGTTTTCTTTGAGAAACTTTTGAAATACTCGGTTGGTAAATTCAGTTCCTCAGTCTGTCTGTAAACGTATCGGACGCCACCCCGATTTGAAAATGACCTGAAACGCATCTTTTAAAGTCTTCCCCGTCTTGTCTTTCATTGGAACGACCCATGCATATCGGGATAATACGTCCATATATGTCAACAAGTACTTGAATCCTTTGTTGTAAGAAGATAATTTTGCCAGATCCACTAAATCCGCCTGCCACTGGTGGTCAATTCCATAGACTACAACGCGTCTCCTGGGAAATCGTCGTCTAGTTGGTTTATGCACAGTGTGCGTGTCCTGAGAATGTAACCATTCGCTGACTTGCTTCTTCCTATAACCTTTCGGCTTAAATTTACTCAATCCTCCATAGATGGCGGGAGCTAAAAGGTTGTAATAGGTCGACTCCATGTTTACAACTGCCCCGTCGTGGTCTCAACCTCCGTTTTAAAAGTCGACCCAGCTCTGGACTTCTTTCTTTCTGTTTCTTGGTGTTTTTGGGGAGTACGGTCTAATAGTGGAGGGACTCTGTTGTCGTTTGCGAGATCTGGGTGTTCTTTTGGTCTGAGTGATGTATCTCCAGTGGTCCTCTTGACCAATCAAATCTTGTGGAACATTTGCTTCTCATAAGGTTTCTCCGAATATTTCCGTTCCATGTGGGTTGCAATATTTCCTTTTGCTCAGAACGTCATTGACTAAATCCACCACGTTGCTCCCTTGAACGGTTTCTCCCTTGTATTTCAATTCCCCTATCTCGTTCCAGCTAATGTCGGGACTGCTCTTCATTTTTTTCAACAAGAGTTGTGCCTTGGCCTTCATTGTTTTTGGTACGCTTTCCAAAATTTCGTTGTCAATCAGGTCCTGTTTCACGGGTTCAGGTGCGACTGCCACGGGTGTGGGTCTGTAATCGTCGTAGACGTTCAAATATCTAGTGAACGATTGGTCATATAGCTTGAGACGTTCGTCTGCCGACAGGTCTTCTCTTTCTAGTATGGTTTGCATCTTCTTATCCAAGGTGTCCATGACTTTCACGCGTTGTTCCACTGGAGGGTTTGGGCGCTCTTGAGTCTGGTGGTATCTATTTGTTAAGGTTAATTCCTTCATTGAAATAATGTAGAGAGCAACGGTGCTACTACAGATGCAATTGGTGCTAGAAGGGATCCCAAAAATCCACCTTTCTGTAAGATCGCTTTCTTCTTTTTGAGAGAGACCGACTTTTTCGTCAGTGCTCTCAATCCGGCTTTATTTCTCTTGAGTGTTTCTTTCTGCAGTTATGTTAACGGGACGTTGCCTCTTAAAATATCATCGGCACATTCACACAGACAGTCGACGAGCCTATGATCGGCTTTGGTTATGAGGTGTTTACGGTATACACGGTTTCGCCTTTTGTAAGTATACTATATCATTGCCGTGCTTTTTCAAGCGCTGAGATACCATGTTATTCCCTCTACGTCTGATGCAAGAGTGACAAGGAACGGGATGTAACATCCTTTTTATGACTCGACATACGCTTTCTGTTCCTCACCGGGAAAGATGAAGGTTCATAATCTCAGGATATCCGGTGTGTTTTGTTTCATATCGATCACCATGTCGCCGTGAGGTCTGGCCGTAGCTCGGGCAAAGGCTTCCAGGAAATATTGCGTTCTCCTGGGATGCATTTGGTGTGCTAGCGCCATGATCTGCGATGCGTCTGTCGGGTTTTTGAATAGAACCATGTAATGGGCATTGAGACTTATGGCTCTATGGTGATTTCCTCGATGAAACAGATTCTGAACGATGTACACCACGCTGATGTTTCTGTGGTGACTCTTTTTCGAAAACAGTGAAGCCATCCTTTGATCCGTTTCGTCCATGAGATCGTCCAAAATTATCTAATGTTTTTCTCTTGGATCTAAATTATCCAGATCCGGTAAACCTTGTTGAAATCCTATCCCTTCTACGGTTCCATACAACGTCTGATATTCACCATAACATTATTAGATCTGATCTGGCTTGGGAGTCATCATGTGTTTGATATTGTGAACGAACCGTCGGACAAACATCGATTTTCCACTGCCTGTAGGTCCGACAATTACACTGGTAAACGGATGTACCCATGGCATGAAATGATCGGGATCGTATCCGTCTGGAACCCAAAACAAAAACGGATTATTGGTTTCCAAAATATAATAGAGTATTGCTGTTGCTGCGGCGACGGCTGCATATATCCCTTTGTCAGCGGCTCTTAGTTTATTTAGTAGAAATACCACAGTGAGAACGCGGACGGGATGAAAAACACCATTGGAGTACTACACAACACCTCGAACAAATAAGATGACACTCAAAAGGGAATCCCCCACTTTCGGTCTTATGATGTCACTTCCCATGACGTCACTTTCGGTCACGTCACATCCGGTAGCCATGCTACTTCCGCTCATGCGCAATCATACATTTTTACTACTACCATAGTAAGAAATAAGTGTCGGAAAATGACGTCACTTCCGGCGGAAGTCACGTAGCATCCAGTAGCCATGCTACTTTCGGTCATGCCCAATGGTACATTTTGTACTACTACTATAGTAAGGAAAAAGAGCGGGAATGCACTTCTCGGCATGCGCAGAACATACTTCAGGTTATGAGGTCACTTCCGGTCATGAGACTTCATGTGACGTCATTTCCGGTCAGTTTCACTTCCGGTGACGTCACTTCCAGTCAGGCATGCGCAATGGCCCGCTCCCCTTTGATCCCCCCGAAATATGCCTTGAGCTGTCCCGATATACTACTTTGATATTTGGATTTGAGGGGAACCTATAAATAACCCATGAAAAAATATCGAAGGACGGCAAAGTTCTATTCCCACTTCGGGTTTAAATCAAAGGTATTACCCGGGTCTTTAACTGATTTAAGTGCCTAGGTGGGATAATGCACCTCAAGCCCACAGCAGGGTGTAAAAGACCAACTTTGATATTTTAATTTTTGGGGGGCAGTGCCACCCATTAATAGGGCATAAAAATATAGAAGGACGGCAAAGTTCTTACCCACTTTTGGCTTAGACAAAGATATTGCCAAGGTCTTTAAGTGACTTAAGATCCTAGGTGGGATAATGCACCTCAAGCCCACAGCAGGGTGTTAAAGACCAACTTTGATATTTGGATTTGGGAGGGTGCCCCCATTAATAGGGCATACAAATATAGAAGGACGGCAAAGTTCTTACCCACTTTTGGCTTAGACAAAGGTATTGCCAAGGTCTTTAAGTGACTTAAGTGCCTAGGTGGGATAATGCACCTCAAGCCCACAGCAGGGTGTTAAAGACCAACTTTGATATTTGGATTTTTTGGGGGGTGCCCCCATTAATAGGGCATAAAAATATAGAAGGACGGCAAAGTTCTTACCCACTTTTGGCTTAGACAACGGTATTGCCAAGGTCTTTAACTGACTTAAGTACCTAGGTGGGCTAATGCACCTCAAGCCCACAGCAGGGTGTTAAAGACCAACATTGATATTTTGATTTGGGGGGGGGTGACCCCATTAATAGGGCATACAAATATAGAAGGACGGCAAAGTTCTTACCCCTTTTTGGCTTAGACAAATGTATTGCCAAGGTCTTTAACTGACTTAAGTGCCTAGGTGGGATAATGCACCTCAAGCCCACAGCAGGGTGTTAAAGACCAACATTGATATTTTGATTAGGGGGGGGGTGACCCCATTAATAGGGCATACAAATATAGGACGGCAAAGTTCATACCCACTTTTGGCTTAGACAAAGGTATTGCCAAGGTCTTTAAATGACTTAAGTGCCTAGGTGGGATAGTGCACCTCACGCCCACAGCAGGGTGTTAAAGACCAACTTTGATATTTGGATTTGGGTGGGGGGTGCCCCCATTAATAGGTCATAAAAAAATAGAAGGACGGCAAAGTTCTATTCCCACTTGGGGTTTAAATCAAAGGTATTACCCGGGTCTTTAACTGATTTAAGTGCCTAGGTGGGATAATGCACCTCAAGCCCACAGCAGGGTGTTAAAGACCAACTTTGATATTTGGATTT
>MJUT01042931.1:56480-68538 GCA_002080005.1 Gigantidas platifrons | reverse complement strand
CGTACACTACATTGTATTGTGATGTGTCACGTACACTACATTGTATTGTGATGTGTCCCATGTACTACATTGTATTGTGATGTGTCCCGTACACTACATTGTATTGTGATGTATTCCGTACACTACAGTGTATTGTGATGTCTCACGTACACTACATTGTATTGTGATGTGTTCCGTACACTACATTGTATTGTGATGTGTCACGTACACTACATTGTATTGTGATGTGTCCCGTACACTACATTGTATTGTGATGTGTCACGTACACTACATTGTAGTGTGATGTGTCACGGACACTACATTGTATTGCGATGTGTCACGTACACTACATTGTATTGCGATGTGTCTCGTGCACTGCATTGTAGCAGACACACCATTTAGATGGGATGTTCCTTGTAGCGGTGCTGAACTAGGTCATATTTGTATATCCACTGGCTGCTGATTAAATGTTTTTTTTTATTGTTCTCTTACATGTAGGGACATTCTTTAAATATAAAGAAAGGGTCCGCGTGGCTCAATGAGTTTGGTAGATTACCTCACAACTCATACAAGCCTATCACCAATACGGCGTGGGTTCACGGCCGACATTGTAAATTACAAAAAATGATGCACTCGACTCGCAGCCGCAAGTGATAAAGTTTACCAGTTGCTTGCCCATGGTCGGTGGTTCTCTCTGGGTATTCCTGCTTCTTCCACCATTAAAACTGGTCGCCATGATATATCTAAAATATTGCTGAAAGTTGCGTTAAACACAATAAATCAATTAAATATGAAGTAAACTACATATAACATAGGAATCGTGATAAGAACAAGATACCAATAACAACTGTGGCAGCTTTAATTTGGTTTCCACGTTTTCATGAAAAAAACCCCATACGAAACGGAATAGTCAATGCATTTATCATTTTTGTTTATCAGTTTCCTTCTTCCATACATTTAATAATTACCTAGTACATATGGTTTCGGCATTCCTTGTGTCAATGGAGGGTCTTTAACACCACATCTCGGTGTGTTCATCAATGTTATTGTTTCTTCGTCTAATTCGCCAGTCACTGGTAGATGGTTCCACTCTTGAAATGCTCTGTAAATATGTATTACATAGAGATTAATGCATTACCTTTTCCATATCAGCCCGGGTGTGCGTCTTGGGCTGATATGGGGATCTCGGCATGGGAAAAAATATGATTTTTTTAACGTAAAATCGTGATTTTTCACACGAAATACCCCAAATTTTTTCGCTCGGCGCGATTATTTTAAGTGCGCCCCTCCTAACTTGAAATCCTGGATCCGTCCCTGCTCGGGATAATACCGGGTTGATATGGAAAAGGTCATGTATTAATCTCCCATATATCACAGTATTAAAACATCAACATACGTAAGCAAAATATACAGTAGAAAAGCCGTGAAAAATGTTTTGATTAAATTAGATATTCACGCCATTTTATACTGTATCGCTGAGTTACAGAAAGACTATTTATCACTACTCTGCTCACAACGTTCAATAAAACATCCAAAATAATCGATAATAAATATTCAGATACAGGGAATAATAACTAGGACAAATCCGTAACAACCACTATTCCGGGATACCTGGGCTTACTCCTTATTTTTAATTGGGTTCTACCTATCCTTCCAGGATACATGTGTTTATTCCTTATTTTTTAATAGGGTTCTACCTACCCTTCCGGGATACATGGGTTTACTCCCTATTTTTAATAGGGTTCTACTTACCCTTCCGGGAAACATGGGTTTACTCCCTATTTTCAAAAGGGTTCTACTTGCCCTTCTGGGACACATGGATTTACTCACTATTTTTATTAGGGTTCTACTTACCCTCCGTGATACATGGGTTTACTCCCTATTTTTAATAGGGTTCTACTTTCCCTTCCGGGATACATGGGTTTACTCCCTACTTTTAATAGGGTTCTACTAACCCTTCCGGGATACATGGGTTTACTCCCTATTTTAACAGGGTTCTGGTTGCTCAATCTTTTTGTTTCTGTGTAGAATTTTATAACCCATTGTTTATCTTTTTGTCCCTTTACATTTGGTCATTGTATTGTTTGTCCTCTTTCAATTCACTGCTTCTGATTATCTCTTTGATATCTTCATTTTTTTCTTTACACAAATTACTACAATTTGATTGGTCATTCACTGTTTTGTTAACACCTTATTGGATCTTGGCTTAAATTCATTCACCGTTATTGGTCTCTTTTATAATTCACATTAACTGTTTGGCCTATATGTTATTTGCAGTTATTGAATAAGTGTGTATGCAGTAATAGTTGAGAATCTAACACAAGGATCCACGCAAACCAGTCCTCTGGACCGACAGGATCACCCCCTCTCCATCTTGATGAGGATAACAATGGTGTATAATGTAAAATATTCCATGATTTGTAACTAGAGTAACACGACGGGTGCCACTAGTGGAGCAGGAACTGCTACCCTTCCGGAGCACCTGAGTTCATCCCCGGTTTTTGGTGGTGTTCGTGTTACTCGACCTTTAGTTTTACCTGTATGTATTGTAGATCGTTGTTTGTCCTTTTGTATTTTTTCTTTTGGCCATTTTGTGGTCTGTTCTTCGATATGCGAATTCTGATTGCCGCTTTGGTATCTTCAAACTCATTTGACTCAAAATGAAATTGTCTTTGTCGCTTTTCGTATCTTGGAAACAAACGGGTCTGGAGAATCACGACAAGTATTTAAGGTTCATATGATGCTAACGGTAATGAGGCTTCATGGTAAACGGCATCATCGCCATCCATTTAGCATAATTAAGGCCGCAATTTCTTCTTTTTTCAGCAAATGGTTGATAGAATAGAAACGGCGATAAGCATAAAAATAAAGTTTCTGTACTGCCATGTATAACGTGCTTAATTTTAATATGTATTGCATCAGGTAAAACTCTAATAAATATTGTATCAATTATGTATTTTGCGTTTTGAATTCAACATAGAGTTTGGGATATGGTGTTTTACGTCACTTTTAACTATATTTCAGTTATATCAATGCGGTCAGCTTTTTCCTAGGAGAAAAAACCCCCGGAGTTCCCGGAGAAAATCACCGACCTGCCGCAAGTCACTGACAAACTGCATCACATAATGTTGTATCGAGTACGCCTCGTCATGAGCGGGATTGGAACTCATAACGTCAAGAAAGGTGTGGTATAATAAATAATGTACTCTAAAGGAGTTAAATTACTATTGTTTTTTTTTAATATATAAGAACCATTCGGCTTACCCTTTTTAATATATAAGAATCATTCGGCTTACCTCAGTGCTTTAGTTAAATCTGGTATAGGGTCTGCTACATCATCTTTTCCACTGTTAGGATCATATGGTGCCATATAACCAAACCTTTTTAAATATTCCTTCAATATTGAATAATAATTACGTTTTGGTGTAAAACATAGTACAATCGTTGATTACTTACATTTAATACAATCGCGTGAAGATATATTTGTTGTCTTTAATACACATTTATTGCTTTTTTAATTTCAGTTGTCATCCAAGAACCGCATCAGTTGTGTAATGGTTAGATGGTGATATCCGGTCCCTGTCGGGTCAAATCATAGACTGCATTCAGTGGTGAGGTAAGGAGTTATTAAAAGTGAAGGGTATTTTTGTTTTTCCCTCCAATGTATATGTATAACTACTCCACTGGCATTGTAAATAGTTAGTATGTGTTGCTTTTCTGCTAAGAACAGCATTATTGATTAAGTGCGAAGACGGAGTTGGCTCTGAATCTGGATAACGTGTGCGAGTGGAGCGACATTTCTCTCCGTGGACTGAACATTGTGTCCGAGAACTAGAACTATAAAAATCGAGAGCTGCCGAGCGCGTCCACATGTGCTGGATAGTCGCTTGCTCCTCAATAGTTGGTTATAATACAGAAAGCTTGATCGTGGACTATAGTATGTTGTGTGTTTGATGAGTGTAACGCTCCTTGCACGCTAAAGACCTCTTTAGAGATTTCGAAATAGAGTAAGCACGCCATTTTAGCCGATTTCGAGATAGATGAGGCGGAATATAGCCGATACTAAAAGACTAAATTTTTCGGCCATACATAGACTCGTCAAGCTCCTCCAGTGACTCTAAAAGGTCGTTGCCCGGGTTGGCCGATCACTCCCGAATTTCAATCTAGTTTTTATTATTGTTGAAATTGTTCTCGTCCTATTTATAGTTGAAATGATGTTCGCTAGACATTAAGCAATAATCAATCAATCAACCTAGACTGATGTCTCTACTTCTTTCGGAGAAGGTTGAGAAAAATGTGGTTTGGTTTGTGGTGTTTGACGCCACTTTCAGCAATATTTCAGTTATATCGTGGCGGTCAGTTTTGTTGGTGGAGGAAACCGGAGTATCCGGAAAAAAACACCGACCTGTCACAAGTCACTGACAAACTTTATCACATAATGTTGCATCGAGTACACTTCGCCATGAACGGAATTCAAGCTCACAGCGTTAGTGGTGATATGCACTGATTGCATAGGGAGAAAATATGAAATTTTACATTGTCATAATACCCGTTAAAATCTGGATAATTGATTTCTTCAGTACATGTATATTCTAACCTAATCAGATTACAATAAATGTCACAAGTTTTTTTTCTTTTTTTATTGATAATTAATATCTATAATCTATTTCTAATTGATGCTTAAAGCTAATTAAGGAGATAAGTACAAGACGGACATCTATGTATCCGTAATTAACAATCCATTCGTGACATCAATCATCAATATTACTTAGGGGCCGAGCATTTAACTTTTAGGGGGTCTATCATGCCCCCCCCCCCATGGTAAGAAAGCCTTAGATACTTTTAAAGAATTTTGTAATTTATGGAAATTATCAGTAAATTCATCAAAAACTAAAAACAAAAAAGTAATTGTTTTTAGTAAAAAAAAGGGTAGGCAAAATTTTATTGTCAAACTAAATGGCGCAGATTAAGAAATTGTTGATTCTCTCACATACCTTGGTATAGTTTTTAAATATAACGGACATTTCTTCGATGCGAGAAAGAAATTAGTAGAACAGTCACAAAAGTCATTGTTCGCTATTTACAAGACAATACGAAGCCAAAATATACCAATCGATGTTCAGCTGAAATTGTTCGACTCTTTAGTTGAGTCTATACTACTTTATGGATCTGAGGTTTGGGGTTATGAGAATCTTGAGATCTTAGAACGAGTACACCTGCAATTCTGCAAACGAATTCTGAATCTAAGATAGACTACTCCAAACTGTATGTTCTATGGAGAGTTAGGCCGCCACCCTTTGAATATAAGAGTGCAGCTAAGAATGATTTCCTTTTGGTGTAAGCTTATACAGAATGAGAACAAGCTTAGTGGTATTCTTTATAACTTAATGTTTAAGCTACAAACGAATGATGGTTATGATTTTAGATGGATTTCTCATATAAGATCTGTCTTTGACAGAACAGGTCTCGGATATATATCTACAAACCAAATTTTGCCTGTCTACTTACTCATTCTGTTATTTGTATGTGTATGTATGTTGATGTATGACCTCATGTAGCACATGTTTGTGTCTGAGTGTACCAATAAAATCTTGAAACCTTGAGAAAGTGTTTTTTTTTTCGCACGAAGAAAAATTACATTACACACAAATGTATATACATATATATATATATATATATATATATATATATTTCATGAAAAATCGGTATTTTTTTTCAAAATACACTGCATATCAAAATATGCCAGTATGTCAGTGAAATATACCTAGTTATTTTTATTTATTTTCTTAATTTTATTTTTATTTTTGTACTATGTTTTTATCTCTCGGGTCAATTGTTTTTGTTTCTATGAAATTATCTTAGAAAATACATAGCCCAAAATGAAATGATCGCTCCATAAAAAATAATGCGTTATATCAGTCATCACTATATCTTATAGAAGAAAGTGCTGCCATTACACATCGCATTGACTGGTATATTGTTAGTTAAATTGTATTTAGTCGTAATGCGAGGTGTACTCGATATATATTTATATGATAAAGTTTATCCTTGAATTACGACAGGCCGATTGTTTTCTCCCGGTACTCCCGTTTCCTCCGCCAATTAAACTGACTCCCATATATAAAGTAAATAAAATATTGTTGAAAATGATGTTAAGCACCATAACCCGAACCCCTAGTTATAGTTACATGTACATATAACAGATCTGGTTTGAAATTTGAATTTTGGTGTTTAACGCCACTTTCAGCAATATTTCAGCTATATCATGGCGACCAGTTTTAGTGGTGGAAGAAGCCGGAGTATCCGGAAAGAACCACTGACCCTGGGCAAGCAACTGGGAAACTTTATCACTTGCGGCTGCGAGTCGAGTGCACCCTTTTTGTAATTTACAGAGCCGGGCGCGAACCCACGCCGTACATATTGTGTGTATTGGTGAAAGGCTTGCATGAGTTGTTAGGTAATCAAACTCATTGAGCCACCCGGGCCCTGGACCTGATTTGATATTTAATTAATGATTTACATAATTGAAAATTTAAGGACAAATATTTTTACTTACTTCTACATTTATTCCAACATTAAGAGCTTTTGTAGGTAAACTCCGTCCTTCTATTTGAGCCCATGTTACAAATAGTACTAATAAAAAATACAGCCACATACTTTGAATGTAAAACAAAGCAAACCAAAAATAAAGTTACAGTTTTACAATATCCATTTTATATATTTTTCATATTTCATATTTCCTGTTGTAATTTAATGCACAAAATCCTGTTTAATCATTATGAGAATTATGTAAAAATTTTATATCCGGGGATTTTACAACGTAACTACGTGGGGTTAGCGTCCGTTATCACTGTTTCAAAGTGTTTGCTTTGATAATTCTTAATACGTATGTGTTAAAAAAAAGGGGGGGGGGGAAAGAGCTGAAAATTAAAGTCTGGATCCCATCGGCGATGTAGGCCTAATGGTTAGTGTGCTTGCATCGGTCTGGTAGATCGTGGGTTTGATCCCGGGTAGGGTAAAACCAAAACATATAAAATGAGTATCTTTTGCTTCTTCGCTAAGCAAGCAACATTATTGAGTAAGAACAAAGATTGTTTGGTGGGAGTCCGAATAGTGTGTCCGAGTGGAGAGACATTTCTATTTTTGGACAGTTGAACCAATCTCACAGATCCTTTACCCGTTTCAAATATGGCTCATTCTGTAATCCGGAATCTAGTCCGTAATGAAAATATTACCAAAAATGGCATCGTCTTTTAGTTTATTTATCTGTAATTACAACAGTAACTTGTAACAAAATAATAATTACAGATGGTGGCTAATGTTAGTCGAAGTGTTTACAGTTTATCAGAAATTAAAAAAAAATGTGGATATCTAATATAGTGCACACGACACGTTTCTGGAATAAACTTCATCAGGTACGTATAGTGCACACGACACGTTTCTGGAATAACCTTCATCAGGTACGCTCACCTTCAAAGGTTAGAAAACTATATAACTTAAAAGTCTTTGGGAGCAAGAAAGCCCCTGTGTATAAACAGGTCACCCGTGCATGAAGGAGGAGAAACTTAGTTTTAATAATAACTGCATTATTTAGGAACAGGAAATGTCAATAATAAATGTATCTAATGAACCACATCAGTGCCGAAACACTGACTAATGGGCGGATTAAACCGTCGATGACTAATATTCCACCATCACAGGTATCAACCCAGTGATAGAAACACTGACTAATGGGCGGATTAAACCGTCGATGACTAATATTCCACCATCAGAGGTATCAATCCAATGATAGAAACACTGATAACTGGGCGGATTAAACCGTCGATGACTAATATTCCACCATCAGAGGTATCAACCCAGTGATAGAAACACTGACTACTGGGTGGATTAAACCGTCGATGACTAATATTCCACCATCAGAGGTATCAACCCAGTGATAGAAACACTGACTAATGGGCGGATTAAACCGTCGATGACTAATATTCCACCATCAGAGGTATCGACCCTGTGATAGAAACACTGACTAATGGGCGGATTAAACTGTCAATGACTAATATTCCACCATCAGAGGTATCGTCCCTGTGATAGAAACACTGACTAGTGGGCGGATTAAACTGTCAATGACTAATATTCCACCATCAGAGGTATCAACCCAGTGATAGAAACACTGACTAATGGGCGGATTAAACCGTCAATGACTAATATTTCACCATCAGAGGTATCAACCCAGTGACAGAAATACTGACTAATGGGCGGATTAAACCGTCAATGACTAATATTCCACCATCAGAGGTATCAACCCAGTGATAGAAACAATGACTACTGGGCGGATTAAACCGTCGATAACTAATATTCCACCATCAGAGGTATCAACCCAGTGATAGAAACACTGACTACTGGGCGGATTAAACCGTCGATGACTAATATGCCACCAGCAGAGGTATCAATCCAGTGATAGAAACACTGACCACTGGGCGGATTAAACCGTCGATGACTAATATTCCACCATCAGAGGTATCAACCCAGTGATAGAAACACTGACTACTGGGCGGATTAAACCGACAATGACTAATATTCCACCATCAGAGGTATCAACCCAGTGATAGAAACACTGACTAATGGGCGGATTAAACCGTCAATGACTAATATTCCACCATCAGAGGTATCAACCCAGTGATAGAAACACTGACTACTGGGCGGATTAAACCGTCGATGACTAATATTCCACCATCAGAGGTATCAACCCAGTGATAGAAACACTGACTAATGGGCGGATTAAACCGTCGATGACTAATATTCCACCATCAGAGGTATCAACCCAGTGATAGAAACACTGACTAATGGGCAGATTAAACCGTCGATGACTAATATTCCACCATCAGAGGTATCCACCCAGTGATAGAAACACTGACTACTGGGCGGATTAGACCGTCGATGACTAATGTTCCACCATCAGAGGTATCAACCCAGTGATAGAAACACTGACTACTGGGCGGATTAAACCGTCGATTACTAATATTCCACCATCAGAGGTATTAACCCAGTGACAGAAACACTGACTACTGGGCGGATTAAACCGTCGATAACTAATATTCCACCATCAGAGGTATCAACCCAGTTATAGTAATAAAAACGTAGATATCTAATTTAGCTAAACAACCCTCGAACTATTTACGGACTCAGTATAATGTGTCAAAATGGAGCGACATTTCTACCGCTGGATTGTATTGGGTTTAAACTATATGTTAGAATGATTGACGGGGTTGTATTACTTTCTATTTCTTTTAATTATGAAAAGAAATTTTAAATCAGTGATTGTCAACACTACCACTAAAGAAAAACGAAAAAAAAAGAAAAAATGGTCAGCTATCTCTTACGTCAAGCCATTGCTTATATAAAAAGACCACTACATCAGTGGAATCCCTGGCTATGGCTTCGGACAGGCACGAAAATAGGTTGAGATTTCAAATCATGTTAGATTCAAATTTTGAGTTCACCCTCGATTTTAGGTGGGTTCGTATTGATCGATCTTTGGTTTTCTGTGCAGTGTTTTGTAGATCATTGTTTGTCCTTTGGTCAGTTTTCCGTTGGTCATTGCATTGTCTGTGTTTCTATATGCGACTTCTAATTACCCCCTTTGGTATTTTCAAACTTTTGTTGGACACATTTTACTTGTTTTCTAAGGGATTAAATCATCCTGACCTTAGGGCCAGGTCAATCTCTAGCTTCTATCTAACCACCAGTTGGGACAAATTATTGACTAGAAATTTAATGATTTTCCAAGTGTATCATGAGGTCATATCAAACTAAAAATAGAAGCTCTATTATTAGACATACAAAGCCAGTAGCTTCCACCTCAGATCAATTGGATCAATTGGACAAATATAAGACCGTAGGACAAACCATATTCACCGAGACCGTAGGGCGAGGTGAAGATCATGTTGATAGGCTGATAAACCGAAATGATAATCTAGTAACTATTTATATTTGTGTCTTCGTTATTTAGCCCAGTAAAGAGAAGAACTATTTTATGTTCGGGTGAACATGGGAAATAGAACATAAAATGTATTGTCTTTTATTCACATGAGTGTCTGTGTGAGATTCTGCACCTTAGGACCACAGTAGGGTATCAAATGTCAACTTTGTATTGTTGTTCCAGAAATATTTCCTGTGTGCCCAGATGTCGTTTCAATGTGTTGAATGTGCATTTACAGTAATATATTTATTATTGGTCGCTAGAAATCTTTAAAAGTACATTTTGCTCTTATTCATTTTTTTGGTTTTGATACACATCGCCTTATTGGTCACTAGCTTAGAGGTAGAAAATTGTTCGCTAGCTTGAGCCTGGTACTATTTTATTAAATGACAATGTAAACATGATTAATGATACATGTATCTCTTGAATAATCACATCATTACTTTAAATCTATATACATGTATATGGTTTAGTCAGGAAAATTTAAAACCTCCGAAAAGTCCTGTGCCATTCTGCACCGTGAATATACAATGATTTTTGCCTTTCCAGCAGCATAATTTGTTGAATGCAAGATAAATAATAATCACATTTTTATTGACTGTGTACAAAACTTATTATTCTATAAATGATAATAAGTTGTCATGGAAATTGATTTTTCAGATTCTTCATTGTCAAAGTTAGCTAATGGCTTGTGGCACATCAGTGGGTTTTTCCTTCTATACTCAAACCAGGTTGTAGACATAATTTTGTCGATAGGCGACTAACTTTTGTTGTCTTACGGGAACCAACCAATTTTAATAACAATAAATAGTATGAAAACTGTGTCGCTTTCCATGTGACCACATATTAAGCGTTCGTTGGATCGTTCCGAGTACGTCTATGTCTACATTGTACTGCCTTGCAGACTGCGTTGTCAAATATATTGATAATTACATAGTGATACTATTGTTGATTAAAACCGGTTAATGTAAATTTGTTCAGGTCATGGCTTTGAAACAGTAGAAGAGTTGTTCATGCGTGAGTGAAAGCAAATACGAGTCTTCAAGACTTAGGCATTACAATCTGGATCGGCGACAACAGCTAACGTCGGAATATGCAGACGTCCAGGAATATCTTCTCCCGAACCCCTGAACCTCTGTAGGTTCGGTTAGTGATATAACAGATTCATCGAGTTATTAAGCAAAGCAATCACTGAAAGTTATATTAAGAAATTGTTAACTACAAAACTGACACTGACGAGTGACGACACGCTTTAAATATGCTGCGTTGGATTTATTTTTTTTACGATGAAAGTGTCTTTAACAAACAGACAGTTCGATTCACTCGCTTAAGACAAGATGGTTCTTTTTTTCTTGGCTTCAATTAATACTGAGCAAGATGAACAGATGTAATATTACAATCGCTTTCATTTCATTGTCTGTATTTTCTTGATTCACTTTTGAAATGCACACATCCCCCTCCATTATTCAACCTACCGTTTGCCTCGTGTTTAAAATACCTGTGCTATATGGCCTTGGTCATAATGGAGTACAAGTCGCATGCATTATTCCTATTCCGATTCAACCAATACATATATAGTTTATGTTTAATGTACATTTTCTCATTTTCTTAAAGGTTTTCAAAATGCACCCTTAAATAAATTTAAATATACTATAGTCGTCCAGTTACATGTATTGGCACGTTATATTTAATCTATCCTAAAATATATTCTTTCGATACTTAAGAATGTGAATTTTACATACATTCCATTTTACTACCGTACAGTTATTGAAGTATCAAGTATTTAGAACTTTATTCACTACAAACAGTAGTTTACTTATATGTTGTTTGACGGCGACTTTCCAAAACAGAAATTGCGCCCAAACAGAAGTTTAATATATATATATATATATATATATATGAAAAATCTTTAGTTGTAATTATAATAAAAACTATAAGAATGCTTGGAGCTTTCGACTGAGCAACCAGTCTGCGTCAGCATGTTTACTAGAATAATGAAACGTTACATAAACAAACAATACAAACGTCAACGTAACAATGCACGTCCGCAAAACATCTGGCGGCAAAAACAAGTATGAAAAACCACACATTAAATATGAAATA
>MJUT01042931.1:14563-45776 GCA_002080005.1 Gigantidas platifrons | reverse complement strand
TTTTTTTTTTTACAGCTGATGGTTTCCAGAATTGTCTTTGGGAACCTGGTTGCAAACACAGCCTGAACTGGATGTTGGATTGGAAGTCTTTCAGATGACAGATCAAATTCCAATATAGAAGGACCATTGCTATGACTCTAGTTTTTATATTAAAGCTTTCAGTTCAAGTCATCAAGACTTCATCCTAAATTTAATGTTGTCTGTTGTCGAGTTTTTTGTTTTGTTTGTTTGTTCATTTTGTTGGTGGGGGGGGGTAGAAAGGATTGAAAAGCGTTTTTATAACTGAAAACAGGCAACTGTTCATGTGGCATGAGTGATTGTTTATATTTTAATAAATTCAACGATAACCTTATTCATCCGAAGACGATAACATTATTTATCAGAAGACGTTAGCTGAGATAGGAAAGGAGTTATTTATTAGCTCACCTGGCCAAAGGCCATGTGAGCTTTTGCCATGGGTAAGCGTCCGTCGTCCGTCCGTCCGTTAGCTTTTCACATTTAACTCTTCTTCTCTGAAACCGCTGAACAGATTTCAACCAAACTTGTCATAAATGTTCATTGGATGGTCCTCTACCAGATTTGTGTTTTTGGTATAGAACTGAAATTCAACATGGCTGCCAGGGCCAATAATGTGTTCTGATTGGTTGAAACTTTGAAAATCTTCTTGTCAGAAACCACTAAACCAATTGAATTGTGACTTTGCAGGAATGATCATTGGGTGGTCTTGTATTAATCTTGTGAATCGTTTGCCGATCGGAGATTCAAGATGGTCGCCATGACTCGACTTAGTTTAACATTGGACCCTATGGGAATTTCACATTTTCATCTTTTTTTCTGAAACCACGCAACAGATTTAAACCAAACTTGGCAGAAATGTTCATTAGATGGTCATATACAAGTTTTTTTGTTTTTGGCGCTGATCGGAAATCCAACATGGCTGCCAGGGCTCATAATGTGTTCTGATTGGTCGAAATTTTAAAAATCTGCTTGTTAGAAACCACTAAGCTAATTGAATTGTGACTTTACAGTAATGATCATTGGGTGATCCTGTATTAAACTGGTGAATCATTTGCTGATCGGAAATTCAAGATGGCCGCCATGACTCGACTTAGTTTTAGCATAGGACCCTATGGAAAAATGTTTAAAAGTCTTCTCCTCTGAAACCAGCAAGTCAATTTAAAGCAAACATGGCATGAATGGTCTTTAGGTGGTCCACTTTCAAAATTATATCCTGTGAACCCAACCTCCATCCAAGATGGCCGCCATCAGCGGACATAGTTTTAACATAGGACCCTATGGGAAAATTGTTTAAAAGTCTTCTCCTCTGAAACCAGTCAGTAAATTTAAAGCAAACATGGCATGGATGGTCCTTGGGTAGTATACTTTTAAAATTGTGTCCGGTGACCACGACCTCCATCCAAGATGACTGCCATGAACAGACATAGTTTTAAGATAAAACCCTATGGGATTTGAATAGTAACTTAAATGTATTCGGCATGCAGACATTCTTAAGAGGACTTGGTTATGTCAGGTGAGCGATACTGGCTCATCTGAGCCTCTAGTTTTTTTTTTATTTAAATGTACCATTTATTGAGACATTACATGAATTTGGTATTATCTTAGAGGAAGTTTCCTTCAACCTTTGCAAAATGAAGTTAAAAAATTGAGGTTATTTGATTATCATTTTGTTTTAAAACCCTTGTTTTTTTTTTAATATTAAAAAAAAAGGATTTTATCTGTATTATTTATTTTACATTGTTTATGAGATCACATACATGTAGTAGAAATAACCATAGGCAACTTATTTGAAGACATTTTCCTAGTTGAAGTTCAAAGATGTAGGATAATAGACTGTTATTTTGGATAAAGACTTTTCTATTAAAACAGTGATTTTGAAAGTTTGCCTTTATTTTGTTATATTTTATGGACATACATTAGTAAGTCTAAAAAGAATGAATTTGCAACCTATAAATAACTACCATCAAGTCTGGTGACACAGCATCATACTTACTGAATATGGATTGAATGAATTACATGTATTTTCTGATATATTATGTAGGGATATTTCCTAAGTTATGTCTTGTCTGGCTGCTGCAAAATATAGCAAAAAAGTGTTCCGCCTATTCTCATTAAAAACTATATATTTTTTTCTATTTTCAAAAAGTCGTAATATGTAGAATGAAGAGTTGGGGTTATGGTGTTTAACGCCAGTCAGCAAAAGTTCAATTAAATCAAGGTTGTCAGTTTTATTGGTTGAGGAAACTGGAGAAAATGACTAACACACTTTTATCACATAATGTTGTATCAAGTACACCTCCCCACAAGCAGGATTCAAACTCACAACTTTAGTGGTGATAGCCATTGACCGATATTAAAAGTGTATTGTTAGATTATCTTAGGGTTATGGTTATGGTGTTTAATGGTTTAATGTTAAATTGATGGAGGAAACCAGAGTACTCAGAGAAAACCACCAAACTGCTGCAAGTAACTGACAATCTTTATCACATAATTTTGTATTGAGTACACCTCTCCTGAATAGGATTCAAACTCAGAACGTTAGTGGTGATAGGCACTGATTGCATAGGTAGTAATAAATCCAACTACCATATGATCACAACTACAGAGCCCCCTGGTCTTGTTTAACATACTAGTATTAAGTATTTTACATGGCTGTGACAATGACATGTTTATTTCACTATCTATACTTACCTGCATCAACTTTTTGCAATGTTCTCGGGTCGTCTTCAGCATTTGCCCGAACATAAACGACATGTTAATGGATTAGTGCTAGTTATGTTAATGAGTTCAAAATTAACATAAATGAAAACTGAAAATTTCCCTACACAATTTTATATGGTGGTACCAAAAAAAAAAGAACCCTTATCATTAGCTCACCTTGCCAAAGGCAATGAGAGTTTTTGCCATCACTTGACATGTGTCATCAGTTAATTTTTCACATTTTAATCTTCTTGGAAAGCATTCTTGGAAGGTCCTCTATAAAGGTTGCTCATTTTGTCCTTATTCATTGACAAACATGGCCGCCACAGGCAATTCTTGTTTCTGCTTGGTTGATTTTAAAAAAATCTTCTCCTCTGAAACCACAGAGTCAAATGAATCGAAACTTGGTAGGAAGCACCCTTTGGAGGTCCTCTAAAAATTATGCTCATTTAGTTCTGATCCGCTAACAAACATGGCCGTCAAAGGCAATTCTTGTTTCTGATTAGAAGATGTCTAAAAAATTTCCTCTGAATCCACTTTCCCAAATGAAATGAAATTTGGTAGGAGACAATTATGAGAAGGTCCTCTATACAAATTGCTCAATTCGTCAACAAGCATGGCCACCATAGGCAATTCTTGTTTCTGGTTGGTGGATTTCTAAATAATCTTCTCTGAAACTGAGTAGCCAAATGAACCAAAATTTGGTAGGAAGCACCTAGTATGGAAGGTTCTGTATTAAGTTTCTTCAAAGCAGAATGAAAGGTGAGCGACACAGGCTCAGCCCACTGAGCCTCTGGTATAATTTCCCATCAAAATTTGAACAATCTGAATCTGTTCATATCAAGCATAGTCACGAATTCAAGTAAACTGTTTTGTAATTAGAGTAACACACCAGTACCACTAGTGTAGCAGGAACTGCTTACCCTTCTGATTTTTAGCAGTATTGACTGTTCGTGTTATAATATCTTTAGTTTTATGTGTAATGTTTTGTAGATGTTGTTTGTTCTTTTATTTTCGGATTACCCCTTTGGTATCTTCAAAATCTTCTTTTTCAGACGATAAATGAATTGGTTGTGTATAAAGGATACCGGATGAACCAAATAAGTCGAAAAGGAGCACCAGCATCCACAAAATTTGACCATTTACAATTCCATCATGTGTATGCGTTGATATATATCACACATACTAACCGGGCCATTCCAAAATAGCTATCAATATACAAATCACTACTTGTTTAACAGGATATCTGGTGTCCAAAATATAATTGAGGAGATACACGATCTACCTTATTATAAACACTGCCGTAAGACAAATGCAATCGTTTAAATTTGGGGTAATACAAAATCGTCACGACAAATTTGCAACATCTGCATGAGCACTGGCTTAGGACAAGCAACATTGCAGGCTTATACCATACAAAGGCGTAGCATCCATTGAGGCAACCGAGGCAATTGTCTCGTAAAAAAATAAAAATAATGGACAAACGCAACACCTTAAGATATTAATAATTCGTAACCATTAGCCAACAATTGAAACAATGACACCAGCAGAAATTGTGAGGGTATTTGACTGGAACAGTCCCGACCTACCCTAACATGCAACTTTCCAACAGGAAATCCACCACTGGAGTATGTTCTGTTAAGATCTTAAAGACATATATAATCTAACACCGGCAAAAGTGCAAGACAGGGAAATCTCCGACACCCGAGGGTAAGATTACAATCGTTCGCTGACGAGGCGAGCCTCGTCAGCGAACGATTGAAATCTTACCCTCGGGTGTCGGAGATTTCCCTGTCTTGCACTTTTTGCCGGTGTTTGATTTTATTTCTCACTTTTATCAGCTGTTATCTAATTGTTTTGTTTACATTCCCGATCGAGCGTTTTCCCGCAAATTTTGTTTCCATTGCTGAAGTAAATATTCAATTTATTCATATGCATCCGTGTCTTGGCAGTATTTTAAATGTATTTCATAATAAAATACAATGTATTTAATAAATATATGATAAATGTAACTCAACACTACACCTGTGGCTGTGAAAAAATATTTGAATATGGTCAAAGGGAGGTACGTTAGTTACTAACAAGGGAGAGCACTCTATTATTTACTCAAAGTAAACAAACATTGACTTGAAAGTCATACACCGTGAAACATGAAAGGTGCACGATAGTTAAATTATTAGCTAGCAGAATAGTATACATACATTAATTTAAAAATACTTATGTAATAGAATCGTGGTTTTATTGGTGAAGCATGGAGAACTGGGGGCAGTTGACATAAACTGTACAGCATGTATTTGCCGGTAAAACGCACGTGATTTTGTTGTCTTGCACTAGTACAAGATAAGACAATCTCACATCGCTAAAAATAGGAACAGGTCTGTCTCAAAAGTGAGAAAAGCTATCCCCTCTATTCGATGCTTTAATTTTGACGACCCGATTATTACCCAAACATTCGCGAAATCTTCCACATTCTACCTACTATGCCAATTCCCTGATGTGTTCCATGTGTGTTAAATTATTTAATCATTGAACATGTATTCATCATACATGTACAAATGTATATATCTTGAAGACAGTTTATAAATGTAGCGTTAATGAGTTCTAGAAACCATTTTCAAAGGAAAAAAAATGTCGCGGTAATGTCGACATAAAAAGAGGAAAAAATGTCGGCGTACAATGAGTTGCGAAATCTTACAATGTCGCGGTAATGTGTTTCTCCCATCAGAATATGCAAATCGAAGGACAGACAGTACAATTGCCTAAAGAAAAAAAGTATCATTTCAATATTAATGGTTATTGTTCAAGAATATATTTATTCAGAAATTTTAAACTTCTGCATTACTTTAAAATGAGGACTTATATGTCACTTATTATGAGGTTTTTTTCTTTTACTGAAAATTATCAATATTTAGATACGGATTTTTTTTAATATAGTTCGTAATTTTAATGTAGTGCGTAATTTTCCATTTAAGGAATATTTGAAATTGTTGAACAGGTTATACGATATAACCTGGTTTGGTCAGTTTACGCTTAATAAACCGCGAAGCGGTTTATGAAAAGCGTAAACTGACCCAAACCAGGTTATGCAAGTATAACCTGTTCAACAATTTCAAATATTCCTTATAATTTAATTTTTACAACAAAATTTAATGATTCCTCGATTTTAATTACGATTATTTCATGTGACTATTAGAATTTGTCGTTGGCGGATGAACACGTTAGTAGTATATCGGGACAGCTCAAGCCGCATTTGCGGGGGAGCGATGGGGAGCAATGACAAGTGACGTCACCGGAAGTGACGCCACGTCCCCGGAACCGGAAGGGGTGAACCGGAAGTATTTTTTCCCGCCAAAATTCAAAACGTCCCGCCCAAATTCAAATTTTCCCGCCAAAAATTCAATGGGAGCGTTTCCCACCGAAAATCTATCGATTGAACCTAAGAACCAATCGGAAGCCGTCTTTTTTATCCAATGAATTCGCTCAATCCCCTTTTGGGTGAGTCAATCGTCGTTCGACTTGATGAACCAATGAGAACTGCTGTTAGGGTAAAACGGAACCAATGAAAACCTTCGACAGTACCAACCAATTGGAGAAGGACCCTGTACTTGTATTTTTCAAATTCAAAATCCATCACTTCTTAAGCAATTCTCGAAGTGACCGGACAGTATTGTTGACTACGCTATACATATTTATCACCCACTTTATAAACTTGGATATTTATCATTTGAAGGTAAGTCCTTTAATATTTTTCTAACTATCAAACATATTTTAAATGTGTTGTAAGAGTAAAATTACTGCGTACATTAAACGTTCAAACGGTAGCTATCCCACATCGCATTGGACGTGGACTCGCAGGCGGACATTGGAATACTTATTTAGAAATAATTCGTGAATTTGTATTGTCTTGCGATATCCAAGTTACAACGGTATTTCCTTGTTAAAAATACAATTGTTTTATGTTTCAGATGCAAAGAGAACACAATGCTGCCTTGACCAAAAATTACGTGTTGTTGGTGAATGAAACCCCGGTTGACGACATATTGGATGAACTCCGTCAACAACAGATAGTAGACGAGGAGCAGCGAGAATTCATTGCTCGACAACCTACCCAAAAAGGAAGGACTAGGGCCCTGTTAGAATTATTACCAGGAAAAGGACCTAAGGCGTTTCACGCTTTCTGTTATGCGCTGTTGGCCCGCAACAAGAACGAGTTGGTATCGGTGCTAACCGACCCCGACAAGGAAGACATGGAAGTTTGTTTTCCGGAACATTCTCGTTTTCATCTGGGTGGAGAAGTGTATCTGAGGGTGGAAAGAGAAGAAATCACTCTTAGAAAAGGAGCAATAGAAATGTGTTTCCCCTTGATTCGTTGGGCGCAACTGGAGTACGTATTGGACGATATTGACGAGGCAGTTCATTGCCTATCACACAACAAGTATGCCTCGTTTCATAGACACATAGGCGGAAACGTGTACGTGAGTGCAGAGAGTCCAGCCGTGGCGATAGACGTGAGATATTATTGGTTATCTCCCTTGGAAAACAAACAACACCCAACGCCTCAAGGGGTGACCCTGGACTTTGAACAATATGACAAATTAAAGGATGTGGATAAAGTGTTGCCTAGCTTGTTACCCGAACTAAAAAACATGCTACCCTGTCAGTTTACACATCAAAACGTAGAGGGAGCTATATATTGTGGTGAATGTAATCCCAACGGACCCGATTTCGACTAGGAGTATCACGGCACATTCCGACATTCGTATTTGGGGAATATATCTTAAATGAATATAATGTACTGGAAACCATCCGTGAATTGCGTGGTAAGGTTATTATTAGTGACCCATGGTGACGTTTTGCTGACTAATAATGTGTTAAGTGTATGACTGCATTTTCTATACATGTTCTTGTTTGTTTGTTTGTTTTCGTCAATAAAAATGTTATTCGTCATACGGGCTTTACATTATAACAAAACGCCAAGTACATTTTCTAAGCTTTATTGATGAGACGATACACGAAAGTCTTGACTGTGTCCGTTGCTTCTTTGGGGTTTTTCAGCAAGCCTGTGACGTCCGTCATGGATTTTCCTCTACATCTGTGTATCAGGTAATAGATGCAATGTTGTCCGCATACAGTGGAGCCTTCTTCTTGCACTCTGATGGTGTTGTAAGTCCAACTCGTGCACTGTTTGTTCATAAAGATCACGTAAGCCCTTAAAAAGGGTGGTCTTCCTGTGGGGTCGTAATATTCTCCTCTAGAATTGGCATCTATGTATAGGGCTACCCAGTGTGTTCCCGGTCGATCGTCCGGGTCCGTGTTCCCTATCAAGGCCGAGGGTACGTTTAATCTTCTGGGTAGTCTGTTTCTGGCATACACTCCTTTGAAAACGTTTCTGGTACTCGGGTGTGTTTTCAGTACGTGGTCGATCTCTAACGTGTTCATCTAAGCACTGTAGTCAAACAAGACTTGTCTGTTTCTATCGATTTCGATGACGTTGTCAAATTCTGCATACATGATCACGTTGATGGTAGCTGTAAGGGCTTCTGCGAAATGAATCTCCACTCTCAAGTTGCCTTGTTTTATAAGCTGAAAGGCTTCAACTTCAGACATGTCGGGTGTGAGATCAAACCCAAACAGGGTGTAGCCTTTTCCGTAATCTTCCCTGGAAATGGTATTTCCCTCGTCCTGGAACATCTTTCCGGTACTGGTATACAGCCCCATGTAACTCCTGATGTATCCGTCTTGCTAACATCTGGTTATAAAGGTTTGCTGGGAATCTGTCGTCCGTCAACGTTGAGTGCCACGAAATTGATCTTGTAGTGTTTGAAATCGAACGGATTTTTCCCAATAGTACCGTTCAGAGCATCGCTGTCTACACAGGCAATGACGAGTCTCTTTGGGAGCTGTCCCAAAAACATGTTGTCCTGAACGTAATTGGTGTTTCCTCGAGGTACCGTGTCCACTTTCACTTCTACTCGTCTGACGGGGTACTTACAGCTGGTCCTTTCCAGTGCTTTCAGGTGACCCATTCTAACGGCGGGACTCAGTTGTACCTTTCTCACATACAGAGCCATTTCCTTGATCTTGATTTTATAATTGGCCGCGTCTGCCACGAGAGCAAAAGCGTCTCGACTTCTTCTCAGTTTAATTTTCAGATCTACGTGGTTGAGTAAGTATTTGTCTTGACAAAACAAATCCAAATGTAGTTTTCCCATCATTTGTACCGACATGCTTAGGGCCGTCAATTCCTTCCTGGACGTGAATCCCTTGTTATCCGTCGTTCTCTTGTCCTGCTGTCCCGGTGTGTCCTTGTACCACATCTCGCCCGTCAACTGAGATTCTTTAGCCGCTGGTCCGTAACTGAGAAGAGTTTCTATGTAAGCCCTGTAGGGATACATGCTGGTCGGTGGCGAAACTAGTTTTTCGTTGAGGCTAACGCTGACGTCGCTGAATAAGGCGTGCATCCACAAATTGACGGGTCCAACGTTCGTATCGGGTTCTAGGTTAGAACCATCGGTATTCACGATCTGTGCTTCCACAAACAAGTAAGTGTTGAACAGGTCGATGTAGTCCTCTCCACCTCCACTGACTACAAATTTGTAAGGACCTTGATCCGTCAGGGCCGATGTCAGTCCTTTTTGCTCCCAATAGCCATGTTCCACACTGGTCTGAGTGGGTGGTACTCCAAACAAATCCAATTCCGATTTCGTACATTCGCAAGAGTTTGGGTGTACTAGAGCCATTATCCGAAGATGTCTTTCGATGTGTTCCGTAGCTTCGTCTGACGACGTCTGGGCTTTTTCCGCTTTGCAGCTCGTTTTATAGATCGCTCACCGGGAGGTCCCACTCCGATAATGGCTTTCTGGAGCAAGTTTTGTCTCGTTGATTTCAATCTGGATTTGGCCGATTGTTTCAAGTTCTTGCCTGCTACCACGTCTTCGGCGATATTCAGACCTGTTTTCAAAGCTTCTCGACCCAAAGTTTTGGCTCCTCTCTTTAATAAAGGAACGGCCGATTTGAACAGACTTCCGAAAATACTTCCCAGGCCGTGTCCTCTCTGATAACGTGTTCCAACGTACACTGGATACCCCCTTCCGGCTTGGTGTAGGTAATAATCGTGATACGCGTTCGCCTGGCAATGATGGGGTTGCTTCATTCTAGATACGTTTTCTTCTTTCTACAGTGAAGTGTCACCATCACGCGTCCTCGCTCGAATGGTACGACTTTTCCCGTGTCGTCCCTTATATCTATCTGGATATCCTGGAATCGGCGTTGTGCTAGGGGGCAGTACTGTATGGGGTCGAAGGCGCGAATCATCATTTCTCCGTCTCTTCCTGCCACCGGTACTATTCTCAGCAAGGGAACTTGGGCATCTCCCACTGTCCTCGGTTCTATCAAAGGGCAATACAGGTACAGGGAATGGTGCCCTTGGTGAACGTCTGACACGTACGGTGCTTTATGATTTCCGGGTGGAAAATCCAGCTTGTCGAATCCCAGGAGCGACTTTAATAATGGACTGATGATCGCTTGCGATAAGTCTCTAACCCATAATGTCGCTTTGTGGTCCACTTCGCTCATATCCAAGCTAAATCCCTTCTTCTTTCCCCTCTGGTGTTTCAGGGCTTCGAAGGCTTTGACGATTCTCTTCGGGGATGCATAATAACCTTCGAGCAGTACCAATATGTGTTTCTCGTGGTGTCTATCCGTGAACAGTATCCATGCTTCGTTTTTACGTACGTTGTACCAACTGTGCGGGTATTGTATCTCGGCCAGTCCTATCTCCCAGGGTCCGTCCAAATCTAACATCTGCGGTAATCGTGTAGTGAAACTGGCCAGGGTGTTGTTCGGAAAATAGTCCATGGAACTGTTACTCGGTAGCGTCAGATAAAACATGCTTCTGCTTGATCTTCGGGTTCGGTAGCAAGTAACCCAAACAACTGCTCAATAACGCCGTCCACAGGTTGCTGTTAGCGTTTCCAACCGTCAAGTTGTATATACTGACTACGATAACCGTGTACAGGATGATTACCTGACAGAGGAACACGATCTCCGATCGAGGTATCTTTTTACCAAAGGCGACCCAAGACGATGTGCTGTCCGTGTCACTCGGCGCCATTCGTAAGACTGACTTCACTTAGGTAGTGTCACTCTCTTTTGTAAATCTTGTTTAAAGATCCAACTGTTGAAGATGTCCGGATATCCCAACCACTTGACTCGTCTCCCCTTCTTTCTCTTTTTCAGGATCTTTTCTATCTTGTAGACGTCGTCCTTCTTGACGACTTTTTGTAGTTCTTCGGCATAAAACGTTCCCTCCAGAATTTCACCGCGGTCGTCTTTGATTAAGTATACTGGCGGTCTGGTTTCGATACATTTCACTACCGTAAACAATTCTTCCGTCCAGTTGGGAAGATACCCCTTTTTGAACGTACGCTTGGCTTTGCTGAGTCGCACTCTATCTCCTGGATAAAATTTACACGATTTTTTGGGACTCTTTCTTCCGCATAGCCTCTTGGATACCGTCGTTTGGTTGGCCCACGTGACTTCTGCCGGTGGTATCCCTATGGTTCTGTGAACGGTGTGGTTATAAGATGCGACCATCTCGGATAGAACGTCTACGTAGGTAAGGGTTTCTCTGTGTGTGAAATACTTCCACATCTTGGTTTTCAATGTTCTGTTAAACCGTTCAACGATACTGGCTTTCGTTTCCTCGTTGTTAGTGGTGAAGAAATGAACGTCGTTCTCTCTCAAAAACTTCTGGAAGACTCGGTTGGTAAATTCTGTTCCTTTTTCTGTCTGTAAACGTATCGGACGCCGCCCCGATTCGAAGATGACCTGAAACGCGGCTACCAAGGTTTTTCCGGTCTTGTCTTTCAACGGAACGACCCATGCCTATCGGGATAACACGTCTATACATGTCAACAAGTACTTGAATCCTTTGTTGTAAGAAGACAATTTTGCCAGATCCACTAAATCTGCCTGCCATTGGTGGTCGATTCCATAGACTACAACGCGTCTCCTGGGAAATCTTCGTCTAGTCGGTTTATGCAAAGTGTACGTGTCCTGAGACTGTAACCATTCTCTGACTCCTTTCTTCGTATAACCTTTCGGCTTAAATTTACTCAATCCTCCATAACTGGCGGGAGCCGAAAGGTCGTAACATGTCGACTCCATGTTTGTAACTGCCCCCTTCGTGGTATCAACCTCCGTTTTAAAAGTCGACCCAGTTCTGGACTTCTTTCCTTCTGCGTCTTGGTGTTTTTGGGGAATACGGTCTAATGGGGGAGGGACTCTGTTGTCGTTTGCGAGATCTCGGTGTTCTTTTCGTCTGACTGATGTATCTCCAGCGGTCCTCGTGACCAATCAAATCTTGTGGAACATTTGCTTCTCGTAAGGCTTCTCCAAAAGTTTCCCAACCTTGTGGGTTGAAATATTTCCTTTTGCGCAGCACGTCGTTGACTAAATCCACCACATTGCTTCCTTGAACGATTTCTCCCTTGTATTTCAATTCCCCTTTCTCGTTCCAGCTAATGTCGGGACTGCTCTTCATTTTTTTCAACAAGAGTTGTGCCTTGGCCTTCATTGTTTTTGGTACGCTTTCCAAAATTTCGTCGTCGATCGGGTCCTGTTTCACGGGTTCGGGTGAAACGGTCGACACGGGTCTGGGTCTGTAATCGTCGTGGACGTTCAAATATCGAGTGAGGGAATGGTCGTATAGCTTGAGACGTTCGTCTGTAGGCAGGTCTTCTCTTTCTAGTATGGTTTGCATCTTCTTATCCAAGGTGTCCATGACTTTCACGCGTTGTTCCACTGGAGGTTTTGGGCGCTCTTGAGTCTGGTGGTATCTATTCATTAAGGTTAGTTCCTTCATTGAAATAATGTAGAGAGCAACGGTGCTACTACAGAGGCAATTGGTGCTAGTAGGGATCCCAAAAATCCACCTTTCTGTAAGATCGCTTTCTTCTTTTTAAGAGAGACCGACTTTTTCGTCAGTGCTCTCAATCCGGCCTTATTTCTCTTGAGTTTTTCCTTCTGCAGTTTAGTTAACGGGACGTTGCCTCTTAAAATGTTATCGGCACACTCACACAGACAGTCGACGAGACTACGGTCTGCTTTGGTGATGAGGTGTTTACGAATACACGGTTTCGTCTTTTGCAAGTACACTATGTCACTGGCGTGCTTCCGCAGTCGGGGAGAATCCATGTTACTCCTTCCGCATCTGGTGCAAGAGTGACGAGAAACGGGATGTAACATCCTTTTTAATGAATCGACATACGCTTTCTGTTCCTCACCGGGAAAGATGAAGGTTCTCAATCTCAGGATATCCGGCGTGTTTTGTTTCATATCGATCAATAAATATTCGTGAGGTCTGGACGTAGCTCGGACAAAGGCTTCCAGAAAAAATTGCGTTCCCCTGGGATACATTTGGTGTGCTAGCGCCATGATCTGCGATACGTCTCTGGGATTCTTGAAGAGTACCATGTAATGGGCGTTCAAACTGATGGTTCTATGGTGTTTTCCTCGATGAAACAGATTCTGAACGATGTACATGACGCTGATGTTTCTATGGTGACTCTTTTTCGTAAACAGTGAAGCCACTCGTTGGTCCGTTTCGTCCATGAGATCGTCCAAAATGATCAAGTGTTTATCTCTGGGGTCGAGGGTGTCCAAGTCCGGCAATCCTTGTTGAAAGTCCACCCCATCTACGGTTCCGTATAAAGTCTGGTATTCTCCGTAACACCACAAGATGCGGTCCGGTATTAGAGTCATCATGTGCCGGATATCGTGTACGAAACTTCTAACAAAGACGGATTTTCCACTTCCGGTTGGTCCCGAGATTACACTGGTAAACGGATGGACCCACGGCATGAAGTGATCAGGAAGTCTTCCGCTGGGTACTTTAAACACGAACGGGTCGTCCGTTGAGTAAATAAAGTATGGTTCCTCTGTTTCGGTATGGTGTTGTAATGATGACAACTCTGAACCACGCGGTGGAGGAGCATAGACGTATCCTTCTTGAGGAGGAGGAGGAGGAGGAGGAGGAGGAGGAGTATGGACGTATCCTTCATGAGGTGGAGGATTAGGAGGAGTATAGTTGTAGCCTGTTTCCTTCGGAAGAGGAGGGATAAATTTCATGTTTTCATGTCTGCTGTTAAAATGGCGTTTCATATTGTCTCTTCTGCTAAATCTCATTTCACACTCTGGACATGTCGAAGACATCTCGTAAGACACGTCTTTCCTCTTTTACGGTTTGGATAAGAATGACTAGAGATTGTAATGTACACTTAATATATTTGACGTGGGCGTATGTAAAACAAACAAATCATACATTTCAAACTTTTATTTTACAAGTCTGTTCTATATAAGGGAATTAACTCTCTCAGTTCTGGTTCTCTTTCGTCCAAGAATGGGATGATCTGTTTCAGTTCTTTCCATTCTCCAAAGTGTAAAGCCACACCTCTCTTGGTAGGACGGTACGTCCATTCACCGCCAGGGATAAAGTGCTTTCTGATGTTAATGCATACGTAAGGTGCCTTCAAGGTGACGTAAACGTCGTCTCCGATGTGATATCGCCAATCTACTGGTTCGTTTTCTATGACTCTGGTAAGCAACTCGTCGATGACGTCCGACATGTTGCACAGGGCTTTCCATTGATCCAAATGTAAGCTCACACCTTCTTTCGTAGGGACTGTGCCTTCTTTCCAGAATCGTAAGTCAACTCTCTTGGTTCCGTTCCATTCTTTCAACTCCAAATACAACAATCTTCCTAAATGTACCCTGGGCGGTTGGATGTCGCTAGCCATCGCTACGATGTCTTCTATATGTGCGGTATCGGGGGTCTGTGAGCCGTCTTGTATCTGACTGATCTCTGCTGCCCTTTGTAAGATGTCTTCTGTCGCTGGTATCTGTACGATATCTGTAGTTGGTGGGATCTGTTCAATATCAATGATCTTCTGGATTTTAGACTGCTGTTCTGTCATCTGAACGCCTTTGGATCTTTTACCTTTTCGACTTGGCATGTTGTGCGGGTTCCAGCCAGTAAATGATGCGGAGTTCTAGTCACATCATCTTATATCCAAGATGGATAATAATAACGACGTTTTTGATTGGTCGATTTCTTTCGTAACGACGTATCTGATTGGACAATCATTCTGTATTTCGATTGGACGGTTGTTTATGCAATGGAGCTTTCTGATTGGTTCCTTTTCCTCTATTCTGATTGGTGGATGAGCGATCGATTGAAGTATTCGTATTCTGTCCCTTTAAGAACGGCGTGGTAAATGTCCCACAACTTCCACGCATCGGTGGGATACTGTTCCCCCATTTGACTCGTGAAGGCAAATAATACTAGAACTCGACCCATGTTGATAATACCGTCATCGAACATGGTAGACACAATCCTTCTATACGTCTGTACTCTATCGTTTTCCATGTCTGAATGATAGCTATTTGCCCTTATTTTCTGATTTCATAGGCTTTTGACCACGCCCTCTATTGTTTTAAACTTGACGTGGCCGTCGTGTTGTCCCTGCGGGGCTCATACTTTGGCCGTTGTCCCTGCGGGGCTAATACTTTGGCCGTTGTCCCTGCGGGGCTCATACTTTGGTCGTTGTCCCTGCTGGGCTCATGCTTTAATGTGTTGTCCCTGTGGGGCTCATACTTTGGTCGTTGTCCATGCGGGCTCGCCGTTGTCCCTGTGGGGCTCATCCTTTAATGTGAAGTCCTTTGTTTTATGTGTATGTTGTCCTTTTGGTATCTTCAAACTATTCTTGGTATCTTCAAACTCTTTTATGTATAAGATCAAATAATATCTGTCTAGACACCTCATCTTTGGCATGTTTCCTCCACCACGATACGACTGAAAGTGCCGTTAAACACAAAATATTTGACCACGATACGACTGAAAGTGACATTCAAATTAAATATTTGACCACGATACGACTGAAGGTGCCGTTAAACATAAAATATTTGACCACGATACATCTGAAAGTGACATTCAAATTAAATATTTGACCACGATACGACTGAAAGTGCCGTTAAACATAAAATATTTGATCACGATATGAAAGACCAACACCGTTATACCATTTCAATTATTTTATAAATATACAATAAGTTATTTACAATATTCGATATGCACAATGAAATTATGTTTACACGGTTGATTAATCTTTACAAATAAAATTGATTTAAAGTTAAACTCGTATTTGAATTAAAAAAAACATTTAAAATTCACGGGAAAAATGAACAAAAATATACAACGATAAATATTTAAAATCATTGGTTAAAACAGTCTATTATATACACAATAAAAATATCACAGTTTATATCACAAGTTAAATGTTCAATGGGGCTGTAGACACTCCATCTGTCAGCACTTTTCGTTTGGGGTAGAAGTAGGAAAACCCCGCTCTCTCTTGTAAATAGGTATAGACTTGGTTGTCGATGGAACGGAAACCTCTGTTGGTACCGGTTCCGGACTTCTTGGATAAGAGGACGTCCATGTACTTGTCTTTGGTGATGTCGTTGAGACGTTTATTGATCCCTTTACAGCTAAATTTATTATCTACACCAAAACAGTAATACGTCTTGCTGCATAAGGCAATCATTCCATCTCCTCTGTACTCTTCTTTGAAGAGCCCGGGTGTCCTCTTGTCGTAAGCGGCATGTTCGAGGGTGTCATCGCGGGGAAACCAATTGTTCTTTTCCATCTGGTAGCGCTGGTGCATATCTGGTTTGATCACGTCTTCCAAACTGGTAGCAGACAAAGCCATATATGCAGAGTCAGTGTCCATGGCACAATACTGGAAGTCCCGACGATCTACAAACACGTCTATAAAATCATAGTAAAACTGTAGCATACGCAGTTTGGCGTACTGGTAGACAAAACAGCCGATGTGCATGGGCAAATCCAAATGGATGGTCTTCTTGCTCATTTCCACTTCGAAGGTCTTGGCACTCAGCTGGTTACACCGACGGAAGGAAGGGTCGACCAGATAGCGACTGACTTGATGCCCTTGACAGTAAACGACGTCTGTGTGTCTCTCTTTGTTGGTCACTGTTTTCCCGTAGCTGGAATTTCCGTCAAGCTTGCGGGTCTCGGCCACTATCTTCTTCTCTGGATCGGCATCTCCGGCACGCCGAGCCTCACTGACTTGTTCGCCGAATTTCTGGAAACAGGTTGCAGGGGTGTACTCCACCACTTGATGGATCTGTGTCACTTTCAAGCCGTGTTCCACATACCATTTCAGCAAAGGTGAAATAACCATGATCTTGGACCCAAACATACTTCCGATGAGACTTTTACGGGGTTGAGTCATGATGTCGTGGTCCACGGCATACTGCCGCATGTGGTCGCCGATATCGTCTCTGGATATGTCGACGTTTTTAAAGACCGGGGGCATCTCGGCAAACTTGGACTTCAAATCATCCGGGACGTGAAGATCGACTTCCAAAGCACCAAACAGCTTCTCGTCCATGACGGCTTGTAGGATGGAATCTTCGCTCATGGTGATCAAACCATCACATGGCCGTTTTCGATTTTCTATAAAACGACTCAATTCCGGGTCTCTTTTGATACTGGCTTGCCACTGGCATTCCCACATCTCTACGACGTCGTAGCCTTGGTCTTTGATATAGTCTATCTTGTCCCGCGTACGCTGGAACAAGTCTTCTAGGCTTTTCCCATTGACGGGGTTGACCCCGTTATATTTTTTGGTCATCCAACATCGATGTCCGTGCCAGATACATCCCTGGAACTCGTAGACGGTATTGGTGTCTCTGCAAAATCCGTCCACGGGTAAACGTTTCATCCCGATCAATTTTTCAGAGTCGTTACCCTGATGTCGGATGGACTGACGGGAATGCAGAGCTTCCCACTCCAACCAGTCGATGGCCATACACTCATACCGTCTTGGAGCTTGTCTTTTGAACCCATCTTCTTTCTTTCGTCGAACGAAATGGCCGGTAGGCATCTTCTGCATGATTGACCATAAATAAAGTACATTGGCGTCTACACCATAAATCAACTTACAGGGTTTGGGATCTGTGTACTCGGCAGGTCGTATGAAGGTCCGGTCTTTCTCGTGGTAACGATGAAACACGAGACTTGGGCCCCCAACGATGCTGTTCTTGTATAGGTCGTACAGATCTTTATTCTTCTCGTCGGGCAAGGTGAAGTAGTCTGGCAGGTCTTGGAACGTGTACTTCAAGACGAGGCCGGGAACGCTGACCCCGTCTTTAAACATATCAATGTGGCGATTCCGGTTAAACTGAAACATCTTTTCGATGGCCTCTAACATAGGGACTACGTCTTTGTTGTTGTACCAGACTAGGAACTCTTTCATGGTCTTCATGTCGTTTTCTTCCCATACTCTCTGGCACAGCTGGTAGTCTTCTGCAGAGATATTTTCGTTCTTCAAAGTACTAAAAAAATCTTCGTGAGGGGGTAACTGGCTGAAGTTCAGTTTGTCCAGGGACGTCATCCACTCGTACGGGAAGAACCCCTTCTCTTCTGTACACGTGTAGGCTTTCAGATACTGACTATAACTAAAGCACGGAGCCAAATAATTGACGAGATCCAATAACTTCAGCTTCTCTGTCTTTATACACATGAAATTGTTGTTGCGCTTCACGGTATATTTGATCTTGTGACTATCCACCAATCGAGTAAAAAAATCGACCTTCATGGCGTTGACGTCGTATTTCTCCGTGTTGAAACCGATGACGGGAAGTTCTTGTAGGTATTGTTCCAACTGCTGTTTCAGCTGGTACAGGTGATGTTTCTTTTCTTCACGTTCTCTGTCTTCGTCGTCTTTGTACTCTTCCAAGTCTTGGTCTAGTCTCTGTTGGATTTCTTCAAATATCATCCCATATCTTGGCACCAGTAACCGAAAAGCTTTTTCGCTGATGTCTATTAGATACTGCAAACAGGATTCCACCGTCTCACTGGTATCACCTTCCGAAACAAAGCAGATGGGCTCGGTATAGGTAGGAACGTTGGAACACACAGACACACTGAGTAGGACATGATGACTGGTCCACTCCAACTACTCGGATCGTCTCTTGTCTGTAGGCTGTAACATCACCTCGATGTCACAGGTAGCTCTATACGGGTAATACCTTTCTTCTTCTGGGACTTCGATGCCTTCGTCTTCCAACCGGTCGAATATGTTCTTTGGTGTATGGTACACGCCACCAGGATACTTGTAGATGACATCTCCGGTACAGGTCCATTCGTGTCTGTGTAGCTTCCCGACGTGTTTCCACAACCGGTCGCATTTCGAACACAGGTAGCTGTGACTGTACTTCTCCATATTACTGACGTAGCTGAAGTGCTGCTCGTACAGGTTCAAATTCATGGTATCTTCAAAACTGTAAGGAGTACGTCGTACCAACCGAGCTGCGATGTCACCAGCTTCTGTTTCTTGTAAGTCGTACACATATACGTTCAAGCTGAATACCTGCTCCAATAACACTAAATAATCCAACGTCACACCCTTGAAATCTGCAGGGGTCATGTCTTGTTGTTGTAGATACTGTCTGTAATACGTCTTGGCTGAGGTTTCTACGTCTTGGACTGGAACACCACGATGTACGGCCAAACATCTGAAGAAGCATAGGTTGTCTGTATATGGACCATGGGATCCAGTGACCAATCCAACGACCGCTTTGTTCTTTAAAATATGGTCTGGAAGGACGACTTGGGCACCAATCGGGTGGTCAAACAGCTTGTTGACATAAAACGTCACATTGGTCAGGAGGTGCACCACCCATTTGGTGTCAGGACGTTGTTGGCGCATATACTCCAATATGTCTTGACGGCTCATGTCGTCTAGAAACCTCTCCAAGTCTTCTTCATTTCTGATGAGGTGTGGAACGTCGAAAAAACGGGCGTTGTTTTGACTAGGATGGTAGTACCGTAATTCTCCAGTTTCAACGTTTCTCAACATAAAACCAAACGACAGGTTGATCTTGAAGGATGTGGTCTGTTGTGCGAAAATACGGCGTACCATCTCTGGAAAGGTGGAGGACGTTATGTCGCTTAAAGTAAAGTTGTACTGGTCCTGGACACGGTTCCCGGTATTTTCACGGGTCCTGATGGACTGCCAATGTCTTAAATATAAGACACGGGTTTCAGGGTCTTCTGGTAGGATTTGAGGTTCATCTTGGACGGATGGTTGACGGACGGACGGACGTTCTGTTGAGCGGCGGATGGGGCTCCTTGATCTCTCTCTGGACACTCCAACAGAAGTTGGTTCGTTGATGTCCTTGTGGCGGTTGGACACGTGTCGTTTCAGGTCAGATTCTCTCGGGAAGGACGACGTACAATGGGGACATTCGAAAAATCGTCGTTGATCATGGGCCTCCTCGTGGCGTTTTCTGTGGTCAGCCCTCTTAAACTCCTTCCCACACACAGCACAGGGATAGGTTTGAGAAGAATCTTCGTGGGTTTTCATGTGTCTAGTGGGGTTGCGCTTCTCCGTAAATTGCTTGCCGCATTTGTCACAGATAAAAGCCATCTGAAACGATAAAATAGAAACCTTCGCTTTGTTTGGGGTTTCACTATTTGCATTCCTGTAATGAGATTTGATTTTGTTTGTTTGTGTCATGCATATATTTAGTGGAATGGCCCCTTCTTTAGTTTCTTTTGTCTCGTGTATCTAAATACGTAGTATCGATTCCCTCCGGAACCTCGTTATTTTTCTTTTCCCTTTTTCATACTAATCGGAGCCTCGTTATTTTTTCATACTAATAGTATTGATTCCCCTCTGGATCCTCTTTATTTCATTAATCATAATAGTTTTGTTAAATTCGTAGTATGGGTTCAAATGTAAAGGCATAATAAAACACTTAGGTTTTTTAACACTATGTAATCTATGTAGTCTTCTTTTTTTATTGGTCTTCTGAAAAAAAAAAATAAGGATAAAAATTTAAAACGTGTAAACGAAATACAAGTTAATTACTTCCTACAAGATAATCCGTGTGTACCCGGATGAACCCGGATATATTCATCATCACATCGTTTTATTTTTGATACAAGTCAATTACTTCATACAAGATAATCCGTGTGTGTATTATACATGACCCCGGATATACATCAGCACATCGTTTTATTGTTGATGCAAGTTAATTACTTCCTACAAGATAATCCATGTATGCATTGCTTTATAACCAGAATATTCATCAAAGCGTCACTTTTTATTTGTGTTACACCAACATGCATATTAGAAAAGCACACATTCTAATACGATATTTCTTTAATACGAACGATGACTCTGTGGGGATTTTCCTCGCAGAGGAAGAGGGTGATTTAGATTGGCTGTTGAATAAACTGTTGGCGTGTTCAATAACGACGTACAGGAATTTCGGCAGTTGGGGGCCATTTTTTTTTCTCTCAAATGGATCACAGGAGAATCTCACTACAGATGCTAATGGGATTTCTAGTGGGGTTGTCTAAGGGGCCGGTGAGGATAGAATGTGTTTAAAGTGTTTAGGCAATACGTCCAGTTGACGTGTATTCTTAAATCAATCGATGCAATTAAAAAATTTGAAAATCCTGTGTTAAAACGATAAACTATGACCATTTTGATAATGAATATTTCGCGAGAATTATTTAAAAAAGAAATCGCCTTACCTGTACCTTGAAATGAATGTCCGTGATCACACACACACTGTGTTGTATAAATATCAAACTGGATTTCTGAAATAAAAAGAAAATATTATTTAATTAATATCAGAGTTTAAAAGCAAACACCACACGATTAAATTATATTGAAATCACAGAAAAAAAAATATTAGATGCTTACCTTCAAATGATAAATATTTATAACGTACACAATAAAAACAATTTAATGAAATTTTATGTCTACTTCCTACAAGATAATGCCCAGTTCCGTTTCTTACAACACATTTAAAATATGTTTGATAGTTAGAAAAATATTAAAGGACTTACCTTCAAATGATAAATATCCAAGTTTATAAAGTGGGTGATAAATATGTATAGCGTAGTCAACAATACTGTCCGGTCACTTCGAGAATTGCTGAAGAAGTGATGGATTTTGAATTTGAAAAATACAAGTACAGGGTCCTTCTCCGATTGGTTGGTACTGTCGAAGGTTTTCATTGGTTCCGTTTTACCCTAACAGCAGTTCTCATTGGTTCATCAAGTCGAACGACGATTGGCTCACCCAAAAGGGGATTGAGCGAATTCATTGGATAAAAAAGACGGCTTCCGATTGGTTCTTAGGATCAATCGATAGATTTTCGGTGGGAAACGCTCCCATTGAATTTTTGGCGGGAAAATTTGAATTTGGGNGGGACGTTTTGAATTTTGGCGGGAAAAAATACTTCCGGTTCACCCCTTCCGGTTCCGGGGACGTGGCGTCACTTCCGGTGACGTCACTTGTCATTGCTCCCCATCGCTCCCCCGCAAATGCGGCTTGAGCTGTCCCTATATACTACTCACGTTGGTGACGTCACAATACCAACGCAGGTTATCGAGTATAGCCAAATTTTCCACAGGCGAATTAGCCAATCAGATTGAAATATTCAAATCAAATTAAATTATTCTTTATTATTCCAAAAACTTCATTTAACTTTCTGTGAAGCTATTTTTAACATTTCACTTATTCAAATACATTTCCGTCCCCTTCAAAGGCCGCGCCTTCTCATATTAATAATAATCAGTTCAAGGGTCATCCTTACAAAATAAACCCAGTAGTTGACCAATGAGATTTACAAGCACCGTTTCTCGCGTGATTTCTCAGTTGGAAGATATATTCCGAATGCACCTCCCTACCGAATAATTATAGTATACTTCACAATGAAAAATTCGAAAAACCTCGAACGAAAATCTTCTGCAGATCGTATAACGTGTTTCCTTCCCCTAAACTATAATCCCCTGGATGAAAATGATCGGTACGTGTCATTGGGAGCCTAAAAGTGACGATCGGGTTTGTTCTGACCATTTTGTATATCGATTTTCGAATTATTATGTACTCCAATGAAGAATTATGTAAAGCATGCTATGAAAACTAAAAAAATCTGCTTACACTTTACAGTGCATTGCAATTTACAATATTTTACGCTATGTGCAACCAAGATGGCAAGAATTCCCATGTTGGTGATGACTCATGGTATTACACATGTACATTTTTACATGTACCCGTGTGGTATGATCTTACTGTAGCTAGGCTTATGTAACAGGTAATTCAAGGGGAGGCCTCGTAACCAATTTATTGAAACTCAGGGACTTGGTCCCATAAATCTTGGTACAGACTAGATTTACCTATTTACACACACAAAATTAGGGTCAAACTTCTGATAAAATATACTTAGCATAACTATTGTAACAGCTTCTTTAATGTCGGGTCCAGCATATCAATACTTTGCATAAATTTGAGAAATCTTTCAAAAGTTACTTTTGTGTAAAACATTAGCCAGCAAAGCCTCTTTTGTATAATGCAGTACACTTGATGAGGTTAGACATCAAGAGGTGTCAGTTCAAATCTGACAAGAGGCCATGGTTTTGTTTAATGCATTTGCAAGAACTTGTTGCTTAAAAGGGACATCTCCAACAGATAAAGATTATGCACCAAAACAATGTTTCCTTTTCAAAAGACAACACTGTTACACAACCAAGACAAGCAAATAATTTGCAACTCAAAGAAATGTTTGTAAAACCCCCAAAAAATTATTTAATAATTGATGAAAGCACTAACAAAAAACACACAGTATTGACATCTGATGACACCAAGCCAAGGCCGTCAGTAGCTCCTGAACAAAAAAATGCTGAAATTCTTCTAAATTTTGTATTTCTGAAAAATATTTTTAAAATAATAAAAAGAACAAAAATAAAATTAAACATAAACATATGGTTGCACAGTGCCAAGGCAGAAAATATGGGTTTACTGTCAGAAAGCAATTTATTTTTTTACCTTGAGTCTATTGGTAATACATGTCTATATTGAAACTTCAATATTGTTTGATGAAAATCACCACAAAATGTTATAGTAGGGTTTTAATAAATGAATGTTTGGGTGACAGTTCACACATATATTTTATGTTTGACCTAAAAGCTATTAAGTAACACCATATTCATATCAACAGAGAATAATATATCATATGAATATACAAATGTGCATTGTAGCAAACCACCTAACCAATCAAGAGTTTTGATTGGGTTATGAAAAATATGGTTTTTTAATACAACAAAAAGAAGTGCGCCACTTTCATTAATTTCTTATTACATTGTATTTTTTTTTTTTTTTAAATTAACGTAAGATTTCTGGAATCAATATCATCATATATTGGAATATTTTCTGAATTTTACATATCGACTTCCTTAATTATGACCAAAATGAAATATGCCCATTCCAAGGAAAGATGATTTATCTTGTACTTTTCTGGGAAACAATAGAAATTACTTTCTTTATCATTTGAAGACCTTATTTTCTGGCATTGGTGTTGAAAACCCAACTTTTGCCACAAAAATAAAAATTTCTCTAGTAATGCCAAAGCAAAAAGTTTGCCTGTTTTATGTCTTGAAGCTAATAAAAATGGGTACGGTACATATTAATAAGAACATTGTAGATAATATTTTATATCGAATAAATGGTACATAAATGGTACATAAATTTGAACTTTAAGCTGGTTATTAAATATGAAAGTGTAGGAAATTTTTAGGGTAAAAATGTGGGTACAGTACAGAGCCTGGAAACAGGCAGATAATTTTTGTCCTAAGGAAGGATGAATATTTATGAAATTATTCATGGTAGTCATATGTTTATGTTGTTTTTACCACAAATACGCCCTTGATGTCGCAAGGTTTTACCAAGAGTGTTAGCAAGGTTTAAAATGCTAACATAAAGGTAAAAAATTTATAAACGTATGAATATCATGAATTATTTCTATTCTTATATCTTAAAATAAGCAAAGTATTCCTGAAAATAGTCTTTGACATTATCAATGACAATTGGTATAGATTTATATTATTTTTACCCTAGGTTTTGATGGAAGTCATATTATAATTCAAGGTAATACTTGAAATATTGCTAAAATTTCAGCAAACCATAAATTTTTAATATAAATGTAATGAAAACCTTCTAAATGTTAGTCTGAGAATATCTAAAACAAGTCTCCTACCAAACATCTGCACAAAGCAAAGAATTTTTTTTCTCAAAAGTGCACCATTCAAACAGAACAGCAGTAAAACTTGTCAAGGTGGAATAGAATATTATTAAATAAAAATTAAATTATCTCTTAATATAAGTTACCAAAAAAAATGTCAACACTATAGCAACAACATAATATTGTCAAGTTGAATTTAAACAAGTTTCACATCTAACAGACATTAATTTCAATTATATTAAAACTGACAATCGCAACTAATAATTGCATCAGGTGATGCCCTTATATAAGGGTACTTTCTATGTGTCAGTAAGCCAGGTCTAACCTGTGTTTCCTCAAACTTTCAAATAAGTTAAAATAGCCAGAGCTTCATGCTTTAATCCCCATTTAATGGGTGGTATAGATGAAAAAATACAAATACTTTATTAGCACAAACTCATTTATAATAAATGGTTAGGGCCCAAATATAATGTAACAGTATGACAAGTTTGTGAAGTATAGTTTACATCAAATGAAATATATGTATATGACAATATTAAAAATTTATGCATACATCAGACTATCTCTATTTTTTAAACAATTTGATATGAATGAAGAGGACATTCTAAGAATTACTGATAAATTACTATTAAGAAGAAGTTTTATTTTGGAAACTGTACTCCGTTTTATATATCCTGGTACTATTTTGTTAATTTTGTTTACAAATATTTGTCTTTGCAGTGATCATATCCTGGACAATGTATAAGGAAATGTTCTTCATTTAAAATTTTTCCAGATGTACAAACTGTACAAAATCTTTCTGATGTAGGAATATTTTTATGCCTTCCTCTTTCTATAATTAATAAATGGGCACTTGTGTGAATTTAGAAATTGCAGCCCTCTCCAAAATATAAACTAAACTATCAACATATGGAGGTCTTTGTCCCATATTGTAGAAAGTTCTAAAGAATTTAGTTTAGAAGATTGACAAATATTGCTATTTTGATTTTGTAAATTTTGATCTTTTATTTTTTGCTTTATATTTATCAGTTGATGTTTAAAATTCACATTATTGTCAACAATATATGAGTAACCAAGGCTATCGAGTAAATATTTTGTTTTCTTAATTCAAGGGTTTGGAGTTTTTGTAGCATTATATATTTGATATATTAAGGTGTTGTCCGATGAAAGTATATGATCTAGAAAATATATAGAAGAAGCACGAATTAAATTTCTAAGTTGAAGTCGAGCTAGTTCTGCTCGGCAAGCATCGTTTGAGGCATATCCTTGTTTTTGTACATCATGATGTCACAAAGAAGTGATGTGCTTGGTTAATTTCCAGTCCCACTGCTATTTGTCATAACACGGTAGGTTTTACTAGCAGTTATTGTTCCTGAAAATACATATAAAAAACACTCATAATTTCTTTCTCTTAATTTTATTAATTAAAAAGAAGAGATGTTATTGCAAGAGACAAAATCCTCCGTTTTGTTTTTTATTTTATGTAAGATATTTGCTATTTTCCCCAATAATTTTTAGATGAGGCAAAGCTTAATTACATTTAAGTTTCTGGTGGAGGCACAGGGTAATTTCCTCCGTTTGCACCAGCTATATTATAAACTACTTGTACTAATTATAAAGCACAGCATGTGAGTATTTTGAGATACATTGCTGTATTTTTACGAGTACAAGCAATTTAATTTTCATACCCTGGGTGGGAATCGAACCCACATACCAGAAACAGCAAGTAATTAGTTTACTTTCTGAGAGAAACAAATGAATTTACTGTTTTTTTAAGCTCTTCATTTTGATCTTCACATTCAGTGAACTGTACAGTTACAGATATTTTTGTAATTTAATCAACTAGATTTTCAAAATATGAGTACTCTGACATTATGCCATTTGGAAGAGTGTGCTCACCTGTAAAATATACTAGACAGTCACAGATCTGCTTCTTCCAATAATACACTAACCCAAGTTGCTGTACATGGACAAATCCACCACATGGTTCTCCACTTTGGGAAGGTATACAAGAAGCTTAAATTACACAACAGTTATAACTCTGTTTCAGTTCATTAAGAAACATTACATATATGTGATTTCCATCAAGATGTTGATATGCTCTGGACAATTTGTAATACAAATACAAATGTTTTTTTATTGCCAATCAAAGGCGCCCTTTCAGGCAGTATAATCATATATTTACAATAATTTCAATGATTCGAGATAAACAAAATAATAATTAAAAAAATGAATATATATATATACAATGTAATGACTCGATCAGTCGATGACGTGGAAGTAAATTCCAACACCGTCAATGGTCTTGCATTCTTATATAATTACACAATAGAGCCTTACGATGTCTCAAGCCAATCGATTTCACTTCTTTAAAATATTTTGGTGCAATTGGGAGAGGGGTTAGCATAACATTGTAGCTCAGTTTTACGATTTTATACCCTTTGACATAGTTTCTCCTTTATCTTCTTGTTTACATTTGTACCGGAACTCCGCCAGCGCGCAAGGTATTATGGGTAACCCAGAAATCGACTATTTTGTTTATTGTAGCTGTTTATTCTTCATGGTCGATTACCTACATAATCAGCGGCACGTGCCACACACTTTAATTAAAATGACAAATATCTCGAAAGTTACATGTTAAAACTACACCAAAACTTAACACATATCTAAATATCATCCAGCGATTCTAAGTATGCGTCCTGTGTGCGAAACAACCAACGATAAAGGGTCCTGAGTGCTCTTTTTATTTTCAGAGTGCACTCAGGAGTCCTGAGCGGTGTTTAGACGTACCGCATGTCACAAAGTTCTATAAAAAAAATCATTATCGTTGATTGAATTCTTTGTCGGGATCATTATCTTTAACCAGGTAAATCAAGCCAGGTGAGATAGAAGATTACGCAATCAAAACAAAAATTATATAATCCGCATGTCATAAAATTGTCATTGTAGTGACTAAATAGTTTTAATCAGCAAATGAAGAAGAAAAATGTTTTTTTACAAACATTTTTCTATGATTTTTTGAAAATTCAAATGGCGAATTGGGTACGGGAAATACTCGTCACTTTCGAAAATCAATCGTCAATGACGAAAGTGACGAGCGCTAGCTGAATCACTGGAACTTGTACCGTAGCGATCCAATTTTGCAACACCCCGTAAGATTGATCGTTGACTGTTATATATATATGGCCAAGAACATTGTGTATCAAAAATAAAAACGGAGACATCAAATTTAGTGCGCATGACGCGTTTCTGGAATAGCCGTCATCAGGTAAGCTCAAATCCAAATTATTAGAAAGCTAAATATCTATAGATAACTCTTTACGAGTGCATTTACGTATAGTTTTCCGACTTGCGACCTTTAGTGAAATGGTCGCCACCTGTTCTTTAAAAGAAAGAAAGAAAAACACATTTCAAATCTCAAAACATGTACCTGTTTGTGTAATATATACACACTTCTTATCCATACTTACCTAAAGTTACAAAAATAAAAAGCCGACTCTATATGATTTTCTCTCGATTTCCATCAGTAAATAAATTATTTATTTTCTCCCAACAATCTAAATAACTAATAGTCGAAAAGTAAAATAATTTAAGAAGTTGGGAAATCGACAAAAATTGAAAAATTAGAGAAATTATGGGGGTAATCAATATTTGCACTTTGGGAAGCTGACGGGTCCCTATTTGTTTACCAGTTATCAATTTGCAAAGTTCAAAGATCAAATTAATATTGGTCCTGGTTATTATGTAACAAGTGTGAACGGTATGTGCCGATAAAATGTTATTATTTATCAGAATGAAACCACATTTGAAATATATTGTAATGATAAAACAGAATGCTACCATATCAACGAAAAATTGTTGAAAGTGGCGATAAACACCTTACAGCTTTAACCGCTAAAGATCAGGCAGATTGTGTTCGCCATAGAGTAAGTTTCTTATTAATTAGGGCGACATGATGAATTGGATTGATTGATTGATTGTTGGTGTTTAACGCCACATTCAACAATATTTCAGCTATATCATGGCGACCAGTTTTAGTGGTGGAGGAAGCCGGAGAGAACCACCGACCATGGGCAAGCAACTGGTATAGTAACTTTATCACTTGCGGCTGCGAGTCGAGTGCACCCTTTTTTGTAATTTACAAAGCCGTGCGGGAACCCACGCCGCATTAGTGATAGGCTTGTATGAATTGTTAGATCGAACGTGTAGTGTATATTGGTATTAAAAATCAGTGACACAGTCAAATTCAACTATTTGAATATTCATTATTTGAAAATATTTCGGGTGGCAAGAATGTTGGACGGGCAGACTAATATGGCGACGACAGGATAGGGACCGTTTTCTAGTACAAGCAGGAATCAAATTAAATTTTTCAGAATTTATTTCAATATTCAATCTCGTTTTTGGTTATTATTTTTCTGGACAAAATCGAGACAAAATACGGAAATAAAATCTTACTAACTGACGTTTGATTTTTTTTTAATGAAAGACAGCAGTATTGGGACAGTTCTCTCGCATAAGAATAATTCAACTATTGAAAACACATATTCAAAATTTGAAAACATACCGGGTGGGAAGAATGTTGGATGGGCAGACTAATTTGGCGACGACAGGATCATAGGGACCGTTTTCTAGTACAAGCAGGAATCAAATTCAACTTTTCAGAATTTATTTCAATATTCAATCTCGTTTTTGGTTTTTATTTTTCTGGACAAAAATCGAGACAAAATATGGAAATAAAATCTTACCGACATTAGATTTTTTTATGAAAGACGGTAGCATTGGAACAGTTCTCTGGCGTAAGCAGTAGTCAAATTCAACTATTGAAAATTATTTGAAAACATTTCGGGTGGGAAGAATGATGAACTAATCATTGGTAACGACAGGATAGGGACCTTTTTCTAGTGCAAGGAGTAATGCATTTAAGTTAATTATACACAAGGCCATAAAAATGTCAGAACCCCCACTGTGATAATTTTCTTGTATCATTTCACAGGTTATACTATCAGTTCGCACACTTTTTGAATGAAAATCAATAAAAAGCAAACTGAAGAATGAAATATATGTATAAACAAACACACATGCACACAAACAAGTTAACTTATAACAGAAATAGTTTTGTTAGAGGAAATACAGCAATACTAATAAAGTTTAATTAAAAATCAAATGTAAATAATAAAAACTTAACAGAAAATAATAAAAATAACTTGTGAAAAGTATATAAAAACAAAATAATAACGCAAAACAAACGATTTTATATTTTGATACCTTTTCTTGAAATGTCTGAAAAAGAAAAAAATACATATTAATATACACCTAAAATATATAAGTTACCTGTGTGCTATATATAGCTCTCGCATCGATCAGTACACACAGTACACAAACATGACTTGCATGTTGAAAACATGGCGTAATAATTGTAACATCTGCGTGGTCATTGATCAAGACAGAAGGAATTTAATTATTTCAACATTCATCATTTAATTCATGAAAATTAAACCCGATCTTGGTGAAATGTGTAAAGTACGTTTATTATTTTTTGTCAGCCTTGAATATACTTGATTGCATATAAATATATTCATTAATACAGACTCGATCTTCGGCGAAATATGTATTCCGTTTTCATTTGTCGTGTATTCGTTTTTTGCTTCTGCCAACGATGAATACACTATAGCTATCGATACATAACTAAATGGAAACAAACATCCAATTTTTCTCAACTCGATCGCGTATATATACGTAACCCATCCATAAAAACTCGATACATACACACGATAATTATGTATAAAGATTATCGATTAAATTGAACTATACAGTACTAATTTGCCACTGCAAGTCTCAATATCTCGATGCAAGTCTTAATATCTCAATGCAGGTCTAATCTCCACTATTTTGTATAAATCCCTACATACCACTACGAATCTCCGCCGACAAGTATTAAAAATTAATACTTTATGATGGAAATTAATATACTCCCAAGGAAATTAGTACTTTGATGTCTCTAGTGCTATTATGACATCATTTTAAATTCTATACACAAATGTGTTAGACAAAGCCATATATTTTTTCTTCAAATTATCTATTGTGTCGCCATTTCAAATGATAGTGGGTGAATAGAAAATATATATCAGTAGTATTTTGTTATCTTGACAAAATAACTACCCAATGAGTGTCAACCATACTTAATGACTTTTGTACCCTTCTGGTAAACAGTTGACATATTTATATGGTACGATTTATTTGATTAAAAAAAATAAGCAAGAAAACCACAAAATATTATCAAATGTTGTATTTATGATTTAATATTAATACTTGTTATTAAGATGTTCACAGGTACGTGTGGACAGGACCCTATGTCCTCCCCCCCCCC
>MJUT01042931.1:678-14540 GCA_002080005.1 Gigantidas platifrons | reverse complement strand
TTTTTTTTTTGAACATCGATTTTTTTTCATATAAACAACATTTTGCAACTTTGTATGTATCACTGTATGACATATATACAATAAATTCAATCAAACAGTAGCTTCTATCCATGCCGGGTTTCTGACTCTCTTATATTATGTCAGAAACCCGGCATGGATAGAGACTACTGTTTGATTGAATTTATTGTATATATGTCATACAGTGATACATACAAAGTTGCAAAAAGTTGTTTATATGAAAAAAAAAAATCGATGTTCAAAAAAAAAGGGGGGGGACATAGTGTCCTGTCCACACGTACCTGTGAAGATGTTATGTAAATGTGATATATTGAAAAGGTAATCAACTTTCGTTTTTGATCGCCTACCCACATACATGTTGTTAAAGTGTTCTTTTAAGAGAATTAAACTTGGTCAACAATATCAACTTCGTTCACCATATATATATCATAAATAAATCATTTTTTAAACAATATTAAGTTTAACATTGGAACAGGTGGACTTACAGGTAAATGTCAAGCAGCAGGTCCTTCAGAAGGCCCCATAATCCCTATACTTAATTGGGGAGATTTACGAAAGCGCAGATTGGCATATCAAAAGCGCAGAATTTTTATTACGAAAGCGCGGATTTTTTGGTTTCAAAACGCGGATTTGATTTTTATAAAAGCCGCGGATTTACCTGTAAAATGTACCTCTTCCGTTAGCCAGACAATGTTTGTCTGTTGTCCCCTGCTCACGAATCCGGGTCCGTTCGCCCTAATTCCCGTTCGCCCTATTACCTGTTCGCCCTGATACCTGTTCGCCCTGGGTCCGTTCGCCCTAAAAGTGGGTCCGTTCGCCCTAATAATTATAATTATGTAGGGTATTAAAAATAATAAAAAAATAAGTGATATTTAATTGCTTATGGATAATAAATTGAGAAATTATAAATATGCGACATGCTAAAGTGTACAGTCAATGGACATAGGTATTCGTCACTCGAATTTTTGGGGCTTAAAAAAATCGCAAGTAAATATAGCCTCAAACGCAGAGCCACTTTGTAGGTCGTTTCCCATTATCGCAGGTCAGAGTCATCTTTTTACTTGTTGAAATAATTCAATATATGATGATTTTATCGAATAAATCTATCTATCTATCTATAAATTTCAATTAAGTATTTCAAATAGTATAGGTAATAATTGCTTGAAAATAACTTTAATTAATTTCCATATTTTTCACATATCATTACTTCTATAATCTAAATTAAAATATCCATTATGTTCTTTAAACTACGTTTTAATAATCAGGGCGAACGGACCCAGGGCGAACGGACCCAGGGCGAACGTGTAGTTAGGGCGAACGGACCCGATACCCCTGCTCATTACGGGGAGGTGGAAGTAGGATTTTGAGCAGGATCTTTTTTTAAATATATGTCGTAAAAACATATACATATACATATGACAATCTAAAATGTTCATAAAACGGCAATTTATTAAAATGCAACACCGTGTTAAGATAAAGGTCAAAAGGATTGTCTAAAAATCGTGTACAGCTACATGTCGGTTCTTGCCATAAATCGATATCCCAAGGATTTGATGTAGTAAACTCTGGAGATTTCTCCAGTGCTGTGCTTGTTGTACTGTGAGATAGCATATTTAGTTTTGTCACTATCATAGGAGCTGAATGTGCTGAACTTCGTATTTTGACATATGTGGTAGACTGGATCTTCTGAAGGACATCGAATTAGTGATGCCATTTGACTGTCTGTCTTTACACGTCTTTTGCATTTTTTTTTGTTACTGCATCTCCATGATATGGTGCCATCTTTCAAAACATTGTCCACTCTGTATATATATATTCATCGTGCATTAAACTCCGTTTGTCTCCCAAATTGTAAAATCCATTTTAAAATAAGCTGAGTATGTACATTTAAAAAGTAAAAGTTTCTAAAACATCTGGTTAAAAGGTAAAACCAACACTACTCAATACGAATACTCAGGTGAGACTAAAATTGTCAACAGGTAAGACCAGGTAATTATTTCAGGTAAGTCACAGGTAAATTAACACAAATGCCCCCGCGCTGATGATGACAGGAAGTCCCGTGCTTTTCATACACCGTTAAAATTTCAAATCCGCGCTTTTGTAAAACGCCCACGTGAACACACCGTTAAAGTAAACAACATTACTGAATATCAATATATGATAATTGTTTTAAGATATACAAAAAAAAACCTGTCTATAGTGGTCACCTGGGGGAGATTGACAAAATGACCGCTATATACAGGTGACCTTTAAGTGAAGGGTTTTGATTTTTTGACAAAATATTACACGTTAGTTGTAAATAAACATTTTTCATGACATCTTATGTTTTTAATAATGTTTTACTGGTTTTGTTCCTGTCGTAATTTTACTCTGGTTTACATTTATTGTTGATGAAATTATCTCAATATGATATGATTTGAATAAAACATACAAATAAATAATTAAAGATATTTAATAAACAAAAGTACAATTTCCAGTAACACGAGGTTGAACTGGGAACGTTGTTTTCAAAATCGTAAAGAATCTCGCATTTTCTTTAAAGAATGTTCATTATCTGGGTATGACCAACACCCATCTCCTCGCCAACAGCCCGACAACTTTTCCCAACATCACAATGATTTATCGCTTTCACTTTGTTGTCAAATTTCAAACCTTTCCTATTTACGGATGTTGATGATTTTTACATGATGCACTAGATACAACATATTTTTGGTGAGTGAATTTCTATTCTTGTCGTAATGAATAAAAAACCCCAATAACGCCCGGGGATAAACTGTCCTCTATGTCATTTACGATTCACAAAACAAAATGTGTTTGTTTATTTAATTAATTAAATTAGTCAATATATTTTGTAACACCTCAGGATTTTTGGTACATTTGAGAAAAATACCGATCTTCCGAAATCACTTCCGGTATTATTTTTAAAATAAAATTGACCGTTATACATAGAGTTTTACACTGAAAATTACTTATAAATGGTGACCGCTGACCGCATTGAACAGGTGACCGCTATATCGAATTACAATATATAGTAAAATGCACAGGGAGAGCACGAAAGTGACCGTTATGACCAGGTGACCATTATATAAAGGTGACCGTTACGACAGGTTTGACTGTATATACATGTATGATATACTATTTCAGTTCACCTGCCCAAAAGGCTTACAGAAATTATTATCATCACTCACTTCATGTCCGTCTTCTTCAGTCTGCTATCACTTTACTTGGCACGCTTTTCCTCTTTGTTTTGGAAGTAGATGAATAGAAGACAATCATGAATTTAAATTTCAATGTACATGTGATGATATAACACTTTGTACATAGTCAGGAACAATGAACTCTGTGTTATGTTCTATTTCACATGTTCACCCGAACATAAAACATATCTTTTCTTTACAATGCTAAATAACAAAGACAAATATACTTTTGGGATGGCGAGCTTACAAAAAACAGTCGACCAACATTTAATGAACACATATAATATATTTAAACAGATAATTTCATGTACACCGGTAAATAATTTTGATTTGACAGCTGTTTTGTCAAAATAAAAGTCCTAAGAGTCCGATGCACATGGATACATCTATCTCATAAATCTACAAAATATAAATACAGAATATTAGAAATTATAACAATAATGTTTCACTATAAAAGAACGACTGAAAAACAAAAAAACAACAAAATCTAAACTCTGCATGTGCGAGTCACATTTATTTACAAAATACTATAATTTTGTTATATCTATTTATTTTTGAAATTGTATATTCATAGCAAACTTGGCAGATGTGTTCTGCTCTCCAACGACTAAATTTACGCCATGTACTTAACCGGGCAGACTTTCTTCTACGAGAAACACATGCGTATTCATACGCCTACAGTTATAATTATTTAGCCCTGTACCGAAAAGTAATTTATTTCTCACTTTTGAGACAGACCAGTTCCTATTTTTAACGATGTGAGATGTCCTTGTCTTGTACCCCCCCCCCCCCCCTCCCCCCGGTACAAGACACAGGCGCTTGGGGACAGGAACATTTTGTTGGTGAATATTTTCTTTTTTATACGTAATTGGTACCCTACTGTGCATGTCTAACCTGGTTTTAGGCGATTTTATACACTTTCACATAACCCCGTATTTTCTATCAAATACTATAAAACCAAAAGGCTGAACACTTCGTGTTTCTAAAAATAACGTAACATTGTTACCGTCTGGAATCATCGTTGATTTCCAGTGAATAAAGTCCTCTCCGATCGGTTCAACTGTCGCCGTCGTTTCTGAAGGATCAACACTTAATGTCCAGAATAAAAAAAGTTCAATTCATAGCCTTCAAATACGTGATTTTTTGCTTTATAGCCGCTTGTCGACTGTTTTGAATTTATTCGCCCGGAACCACACACAATTTCCCGCGGTATTGGTCAAGGGCGGATAACTCTTGTTTCCCGAGGATTTCCGAACTTACATGTGACAAATAAAAGAATCCGATGACTTCCGATGAATCTAAAAAGAGCGCAATTTTTCACTTTGGGGAAAACAATGTTTTGAAGAAGAAAACATGGAAAAGCAAACACATGGCGTTGTAAGCAAAGATAATATTGTTTCTTTGTAATTACAAATCCAATTAAAAATAATACACACTAAAGCAAAATACAATTTCAGATGTTTAGCCACAAATCAAAAATATCTTTTTCTGGTGGGGGAGGCGGTCCAGTACATATCATCTGACTTTGTAATATATGGAATACAGTTATTTCATGGATCAAAATTTATTGAAAGTGCAATGTTTAATGAAATACCAAGAAAATTGCAACAGAAAGCAAAAAACGTTTATATTAATAGGTCTCATACAGCACAACTACTTCTGGTTGGGGGAGGGGGATACTCTCCAAAATTGTCTGTACATTGGCTCGTCAAAAAATACCTTCATTTACCCCATAAAACATGTAAATATAGTTAATTTAAGCCATCAATTCATTAAAATACCTACCTTTTGAAGGCATATAAAATACCTGCAGTTTTTGGAGACCCCCAAAAAAGGGTCCATATAATTACCCAAAGGTACCCAAAGGGACCCTATAGCTACCCAAATGGACCATATAAGTATTCAAAATAACAATTTAAATGTCAAATAAACCCTGTAAATTATATAATTTAGTCATACTTTATGTTTGTCAAAATACAAGCGGTCATTTTTGTCGCCTTATTTCCGTTACTTTCTTTGATGAAGGGCTTCTTAGAAACATTGAATTTCCACTTAACGTCTGTATTGCAGTTCAGTTTTTTGTTTTTACAATTAAATAATTTATAAACAACGGTTTGGGTTTGACCGACACATTAATTAATATTTATTACTGAATACCAATGATTGGCGATGATTGGCTTTTACAAAATGTACGTAGTTCCGGTCAGGTTTTGTAGTCCAAGCCGAGCTTTTGTATACCAAGCGCGGTCACGCAGTAAATGTTGTTTTTAAATAAATGATCAAACATTAAACTTATTTACTAATATAACAGATACAATTTCATATAAATGTCACTATATTTTTACAGTAGACGTAATATATATCCATTTTAGAAGGTCAAGATTCAGGTCATTAAATACACGTCTAAAAAGAGTAAATTTAATGTCAAATACACAAATTAATTACACATTCATATTCTAATGACAATTAAGGTATATTTTAGGTACCATTGGGTAATTATATGGACCGCCAAAAATGACCAAGATTTGACCCCCAAAAAAGAGTACTGTCAATATTGTTCTTTAGAAAAGATAGAAAATGAACAACATTTCCTTTTAGAGTGTCCTTTAAACTTTGAGACATGATTTTATTGAAAAAGATGAAAGTCACTGTTCAAACTTTTCCTCTTTAAATAATTCTTCTAAATTTATTTGGCTTTTAACCAATGAAAATTTAACTGTTTTAAAGGAACTTGGTTCATATATTAGTAAATGCTTAGAAATCAGAAGATTAAGTCCTTTATTGGGCTAGCTGAATATTTTGGTAATTATTTCAGATAAAACTAGATATAATGAACATTGTTGCATTGATTTATTATCATTATTATAATATGTATGGTTTATTGATTGTTATTGAATTGGCTCTGACCTGACTGTGTGGTATAGTCATAATATAGCTTTTTTTTTGCATGCTATGATAGTTTAATTGTATTATGCCTCAAATCATTGTATTTGATTTTTTTGCCCTTTATGGGCCCATTAATTTGGTAATAAAAACATTATTATTAGTACTAGCCTACGTACAGAAAATGTTGGAGAGCTCCCACCTGGGGAAGGGGGGTGCTGACTTTATCCGGAAGTCGAAATCATTTAAAAAAAGGGAGGGGATAGTGACTTCCTATAGTATACATGTTGGGCTAAATGGTTATATTCTATGAGTATACTAATCAGTTCAGGGGCCATATCAGTACTGGTGTCAAAATAAAAATGAAACTTTGGTTAAAGATGGGGTTTAAATTTACCAATAGTGTCTGTAAAGTGGTAGAAATAAAATCAAACACCGGCAAAAAGTGCAAGACAGGGAAATCTCCGACACCCTCGGGTAAGATTTCAATTGTTCGCTGACTCGGCGAGCCTCCTCAGCGAACGATTGAAATCTTACCCTCGGGTGTCGGAGATTTCCCTGTCTTGCACTTTTGCCGGTGTTAGATTATATATTTCTCACTTTTGAGACAGACCAGTTCCTATTTTTAGCGGTGTGAGATTGTCTTATCTTGCACTAGTGCAAGACAAAAAAATCACGTGCGTTTTACCGGCAAATACATGCTGTACAGTTTATGTCAACTGCCCCCAGTTCTCCATGGTTCACCAATAAAACCACGATTCTATTACATAAGTATTTTTATATTAATGTATGTATACTATTCTGCTAGCTAATAATTTAACTATCGTGCACCTTTCATGTTTCACGGTGTATGACTTTCAAGTCAATGTTTGTTTACTTTGAGTAAATAATAGAGTGCTCTCCCTTGTTAGTTACTAACGTACCTCCCTTTGACCAAATTCAAATATTTTTTCACAGCCACAGGTGTAGTGTTGAGTTACATTGATCATATATTTATTAAATACATTGTATTTTATTATGAAATACATTTAAAATACTGCAAAGACACGGACGCATATGAATAAATTGAATATTTACTTCAGCAATGGAAACAAAATTTGCGGGAAAACGCTCGATCGGGAATGTAAACAAAACATTTAGGTAACAGCTGATAAAAGTGAGAAATAAAATCAAACACCGGCAAAAAGTGCAAGACAGGGAAATCTCCGACACCCTCGGGTAAGATTTCAATCGTTCGCTGACTAGCCGAGCCTCGTCGGCGAACGATTGTAATCTTACCCTCGGGTGTCGGAGATTTCCCTGTCTTGCACTTTTGCCGGTGTTAGAGTCTATATTTCTCACTAATGAGACTGCACAGTTCCTATTTTTAGCCGTGTGAGATATATATAATCTAACACCGGCAAAAGTGCAAGACAGGGAAATCTCCGACACCCGAAAATAAACAATGTCTAAAAGGAAGCCAAATTGGACAGATAGAGAAAAAGTTGTATTGTTGGAGGAGTGCGAGAAAAGAAAGGTTATTTTAAAAGCAGTTTTCCTCATCGATAACTTCTGCGGACAAAAATAGGGCATGACAGGAAATTGCAAATATAATTAGTTTATATGGGCAGATCAGTACGGAAAACAACAATAATTTTGGGTATGAAAAAATAAAAATGTGGTAGACAATATACCTTTAAGATATATTATTGGCAAATGCTGTCATGTTTTAAATTGGTCCAATTATCTGTACGTAATATTAAAGAACTTAACAATCTTGGTAAATATCCTCACAAGAAACGGCGTAATGTGATGTATATTCAACTATGCATGTTCTGACGATAAGCTAAAAAAAAAAAAAAACCCAATGCAACTAAATATATGTTTTATATCTAAAGAGGACTATTTTTTGTTGTTTTTGACAAAATTATAATCTAAAGCAATACCTGTATTGCAGAGACGATGCTGCCAACGGAAGCAGGACTCGCACTCAAGCGCATGCTGACGTGGAAGAACTGGCTGGTTACAAGAAACACAAGGAAACGACATGGCGAATATTTTTTTTCTGATAGAACACAATTCATTTTCAAATCCTTTATAAAGGCATGTCGGCAAATATAAAAAGTTTTCCCATAGTCTGATAAATGCCAGGTATGCCTCCAATACCTGGCATGAAGTCATAGAACTGGACCTCTGTGGTTATCTAATATACAACTATTTCATTTCATTAACAGTCGTAAACAACTAATTACTGCTGATAGGCATATTTGTTTATTTAACAATTAATTGTATGTCCAGTATAGGAAACGTGGAATAAACAGCTATAGTTTTTTTTTCTTAAAATAAGACATACTGTCTAGCCAAGAATGTTAACATAGCTTCAAATAAAAAGTGACATTAGAGGAAAAGTATGGCTTCACATTCTTCAACTTTTCTTGTGACAATCTCTATCATAAAATCAAAAAAATTAATATTCCGAAATTTCATGATCATAAAATCAAAAAAAATTAATATTCCGAAATTTCATGATTAATATTAAAAAAATATTATATTGATAATAAAACTTAAAATTTTAGCTTAGAACTTGTTAAAAACCGTATTAAATATTCCATTGCCTAATCGACTTTATTTCTATGGCCGAGTTGGTAGTATGGCCGAGTCGACTATGAATTTTATTTCTATGGCCGAGTTGGTCGTATGGCCGAGTCGACTATGGACGAATTAACTATGGCCGAGTTGGTAGTATGGCCGAGTCGACCTGTACCCTTCCGGGAGTCGTTTACAAGGAACGCTGATCACATTGAATGACATGGTTACTGATTTATTTTTAAGATTTTGTGAGCATTTTACTTGTTTAAGTTGCTAAATTCAAAATGCCATTAAATTGGAAAATATCAGTAATTTCATAGCATCACAGTCTATTTATACATAAAAGAAAAACAACTGTAAACTGTAAAACATGAGGTTAGTGAATTTTGTTATGAAATGCATTTCCATTACAGACTTCCACTTAAAAAAATAAGTTAGATTTTTCCTACTAGAGTCGAAATAATTCATGGAAGCCAGAGTTTGTATCACGTTTTAACATGGGCAACATTATTTTCGTTGCATTTTATACCTCGCTAACGCTCGGGATAAAATTTGTACGAAAATAATGTTACCCATGTTAAAACTGTATACAAACTCTGGCTTCCATGAATTATTTCTTAACGTTAAACACAAATCAATCAGTCAATCAAATAATTTTAAAAAGTTCGAAGATATCAAAAGCGGTAATCAGAAGCAGTAAATCGAGGAAGCATAGTCAATAACACAGGTTAAAATGTAGAACAATGTCCGTACTATTTATTAACATATGATGGTGTTGTCATTGCCATGTAATACGTTAACATATTTGTCGAATCTGATCAGATTATGAATCAGACAATGAATACATTTGACAAATAGTTCATGCATCTGAGGGCCATGTGGCAGTTTAAATTTATGGAACATAAGTATTATATTTTTTTTGAGGGGTCAGACCACTCCAATAACTACAATTTGGTCCGAGGTGCCGCGAACAGCTTGTTATATACTACTCAACAAACCACCATCATCTTACATTTTTTGTACTTCAATACGATATATACCACATATGGAACAAGACATACCCTTCCCGAACACATGGTTTCATTCGAAGTGTTTCATTTGTTGCGTATGTTTGCTGTTTGTATGGCAATGCACCACCAAAGGAAATTCTTAACAAGCTCATTAGGTACTTTGGCAAGTAATCTTGGGTGAACTCTCTTATTGTACACTGGTATAGCAATATGATCTGGTTTCTCCGCTTCATGATACGCTGTGGCAAACGAGTCAAACAAACGATGTGCTGAACTAATCTAATACACAACTCGCTCGAAGGAAGGGACTTTGAATAGGTGTCTCGCATCTGGGGGAATGTCATACACCACTGGGAAATAGTAATTGCAAATATGCTCGTTTTTTTGCAAATATAACTGGTAAAATGCTAATAATTAAACATTACCAGTTATATTGGCGTTTACCAGTTAAATTAGACAATTCCTATTTATATTTGTCATTGTCTTGTTATATTTGGATTTTTCCTTTTATATTTACATTGTCGATTTAGATTTTCATTTTCCTGTTAAATTTTCATTCTCCTGTTAAATTTGGATTCTCCTGCTAAATTTGAATTTGTCCTGTTAAATTTGCACATTTTTTTAAATTAGCTAAATCTTTTTATATTTGCGTTTTTCCTTTTAAATTCGCATTTTTGCATTGTCGATATAAATTCTCATTCTCTTGTTAAATTATCATTCTCCTTTTAAATTAGCATTCTCCTGTTATTTTTGCATTTTACCAGTTAAATCCCACGGTCATATAAGCCACCCGCTGAGTAGTGAGATTACGTAATACTGTAGTCGTCACTAGCTCATTGAATATGATGATCTATAGTACAGTGAAAGAAACTACCACTCGCCAACTCGCCAAAAGCGAGAAGAGAACAAATCAGCGAGTACGTTTGTGCAAGAACTCGACAATCTGACGACCGAACATCGTGAGGCGAGTTCTGATTATTTTGCACTCGCCCCTGTCAACCAGCCAAAGTAGTTTCTCAGTCAATGATTCCGTAAATTTTTTTTTCAACAATAAAAGATGTGAAGAAATCCTTCAAAATCGTTGATAGGAATTATGTATAGCGAATGTTTCACGTCCGCCATATTGATTTCTTTTATTGATATATAGAAAACGCTAAAAGATGGCGTCCTTTTCCGAACCGGGATCAAATAAAATTAATATATACCTCCCAAAGTTCAATGCAAGCGATTCAGATTATCTTAAATACCGATTTGGTAGAGTAAAACTTGATGGTAGAAAATAAAATTGGGTTTGGGTGGGCATGGTGAAAAGGTAAATGTTTTAAAAATCGTAATTTTCGAGTCGGGGTCGGATTTTGTAGCAATTAATTTCGATATTCTAAACAGTTATTTTGGAGACATTATAACCTGAATAATCCAGTCGTTATATTACGCTCCCGCTGGTCGCTACATTAACAGAAGGCGGAGAGAATCGGAGACGGAAAGGGCTTGAATTATTCGAGTTACCGACATTGAAGAGTTCCGATCTGTAGTCACGCGGGGAAATGGAGATAATTATAAAAACCGTTATGGCGTCACTGTCATTTTGTAAACGATCGCGAGGCCGTATTTCAAATACAAACATCTGAATTAATTTGATCATAATATGCATCGTAACTTTGTTAATGATCATGTGTTTGGTGTAACTTAACCAATAAAACAATAAAACAAAACGCCTAACTGCTCGAAATATCAGAAATATCAAACGACGCCAGATGTCAATAAAAAATATGGCGGGTAATACGGGTGCATATAAATACCGAAATTACCACTATTTGCCGAAATTACCAAATAAGTTGCCGAAATTACCAATAATGTTACCGAAATTACCACTCATATGGTAGAAAATGATGGTTTTTATCAGAAAAAATGATTTTTTTTCATAATGTTTACTCTAAATGTCGTTATTTTCAGGTAAAAGGCATCGATCTCGTGTATTTATGTAAATATATCGTCATTTATGCGCATGCGTAAGCTTGGGTGTCGATGTATTTGTTGATTTCTATTCATTGTTAATTATGTTTGATCACTGATTATTGCCAATTAGGATTAATTCGATAAATTATTTATTTCTCATAAATCGTTTACACAACATCGAGAACATGTTATACATATTCATAATTTAAACGCATGCGCGTAAATGACGATGTATTTACAGAAATACACGAGATGGATGCCTTTTACCTGAAAATAACGACATTCAAAGTAAAACATTATGACAAAAATCATTTTTTCTCATAAATACCATCATTTTCTACCAAATGAGTGGTAATTTCGGTAACATTATTGGTAATTTCGGCAACTTTTTTGGTAATTTCGGCAAATAGTGGTAATTTCGGTATTTATATGCACCGGGGTAATACCTAGTCCTACAATATAAGACTCCGATAGGCGCGATGTTTACTTTACATGTTTTAATTTTATTTTTATTTTTTATTATTTTTTGTTATTTACTATTTACCGCGCCTCGGAGTCTTATGTAGGAAGCCATTTTTCCTTTAGCAAGTTCCCATCAAATTTTGATGGGAACTTTTGGACCATTTTACACTATTATAATAACATTTCATCATAGCTCAAACTGCACACGCTGGAATATATATGTTAAAAAAGAATAAAAATGCACTTACTTTTATATGTCAAGTCCGATTTCCATGTTTTTTATTGTGATTTTGCCAAGCCCCCCTCTCGTCTGCAATGATGCGACATGTCATCTTCCGAGAGAATCCGAGTGAAAAACAAGTGAATCCTATATTTGGGAATTTGGTTTACGAAACGAAACTGTACTTGTCTCATGAAATATCTCTTGTGTGTATTTGTCACAACCGACATGAAATAGATTCTAATTCAGCAAATAACGCATGTTCTAGTGTCATGATATCTAAATATCTATAATTGGTTCTTAATAATATTGATATGCTCTATGCAAACCGTTATTTTCCAAGGCACAAATCCGTAATGTATACAAACCTCCACATTTAAACATTCACGTGACCTAACACTTCTCCGGAACACGCCACGATTCTCACCTGCTACCTAATTTAAATTAATTGGACAGTTAATTGACACACAAAATCAAGGTAAGTTACATTTTCATACTATATTATCATAGATTTTACTCATACACCGCAGTAACGGGTGTTTCTTGGATTTTCAAAAATGCTACGGGAAAAATGGCTTCCTACATAAGACTCCGAGGCGCGGACATCAGAAATAAAAAATAAATAGAAAACAGTAAAGAGTAAATAACAAAAAATAATAAAAAGGAAAAATAAAATTAAAACATGTAAAGTAAACATCGCACCTATCGGAGTCTTATATTGTAGGACTAGGGTAATACCCTGGTCTGCAGTTGACTGACACAAATGCGTCCTCAAAACCGATGAAGGTTGAAATATATTTAAATCGAAAGAATAAACATAAAGGAAGGTCTGTTAATTAAACAAACCCGTTATTTGCTTGCTACATTTATAAATTATGGGTTTGAAGTCGTGGTTCATTTTCGGTCATTTTTATCATTTTGAGACCTTTATAGGTACGGTAATGTATTCCCTATTCCGAACTTGCTGAACAAATGTGGACTTGTGGTTACCTAATTATCGTATTTAAACATCGTCAACAAAGTTGAGTTATATACTGGTCTCATTAAAAAAAATTGTGGATGTAGTTCTCAAATTTTATTCAGGTTCAGTGGGAGTTCCGGCCGATCCATGCTAATGAAGTACGTGTTGTACACCTGACTGATGTCAAACCAGGTTTAAATTCTACCTCTGTATGTTTTTGGAACACAAAACCTCAACAAGTGATTTTGATTCTATGTGTGTGGTAGTTTTTGTTGGTTTTTTGTGGTGTTTTTTTGGTTGGAAAAAAGGGGGTGGTGGTATGCGAATAATACATATTATACTTTTTTAAGTGTAGTAAGTTTTCTTATCTTATTACATGGACATGTGGATAAAAATAATTGTTATTGTGATCTTGGCAAGTACAAAATTTCAGAAAAAAATATTCAATCTCAGAAAGCATACTGAAAAGAAAAATGATAGAAAAGGCCTGTAACAAATATAAAAAATTAATTCACAAATTAAAAAAAACCCATAGGAAATCATACACCAAGAAATACAAACTCAAACTGGAGTCCAGACATTCAAAT
>MJUT01042920.1:107176-118156 GCA_002080005.1 Gigantidas platifrons | reverse complement strand
CTGGTAATTTAATCCCCTTTATATCATTATTTCCTCTAATTGTACATGCCATGGGCTCGGCTTGCAATATGTAAATTAGTGGTGCGACTGGACACCCCTGTCTACATGAGCAAGATATGGAGAAAATTTTTGAAACAAATCCATTTGTCTTTATGGATGTTGTAGCATTTTTAACTAACATTTGAATCCACCCTCTAAATTTTTCCCCAAAGTTAAATGCTTTTAATACGAAGTCTACCCACCCCCATTCAACTCTATCGAATGCTTTTTCTTGGTCTAAGAAAACTATTATACCTTCTTCATTTTCTTCGTCTACGTATTGTATTATGTCTTGTATCATTCTGTTTGCTTCACTTATGTTCCGACCCCTTACAAACCCTTTTTGGTCCGGATGAATTAGCTTATTTAAAACATTTTTTAATCGTTCGGCCAAAAGCTTCGAAATTATTTTATAGTCACAATTCAGTAAGGTCAATGGTCTCCAGTTTTTTATGTCTTCCCGTTCCCCTCCCTTATGTAATAAAGTCAAGACCCCCCTGTACTGTGATACGCTTAAAGTATATTCGAATTTGAATATTTTTTCAACCACTTCAAAGAATTTGTTTTTTATATCTTGCCAATATAGTTGATAAAATTCTGATATAATACCATCTTCTCCTGGAGATTTATTTGGTTTTAATATTTTAATAACTTTACTAATTTCTTCTAAGCTAATGTCTTCGTCAAGCGTTTCTTTTTCGTTATTGTCCAATTTATTAACAATGTACCTTGTAAGTTCGTGAGCACTATTTTCATCCCACCCTTCTGATTGAAAAAGTTTGGAGTAAAAATCAACCTGCTCATTCATTATCGAGTCAATGTCATACTTATAATTACCATCTGTCGTTTAAATCCTATACCATAGCTTTTCTTGGCCCCGCTTTTTTTCAAGATTAAAGAAATATCGCGTTGATTTTTCCCCTTCTTCCACCCATTTAACACGAGATATAATTTTCGCTGCTTCTGTTTTTTTATTGTAATAGTTTTTAATTAAGCCCTCTAATTGGTTTATTTGCGCGCTTATTTCATCCGTTTCATTTGCTATTAGTTTTAATTTATCGAGTTTCCTTTCTAAGCTATCGATTTCTTTTTTGTTTTGTTTACAATTTAAGTTTCTACTTATTTCCATTGTTAACAATTTTATTTTGTTTTTCGCAAGATCCCACCATTCCCTTATATCACTGTATTTAATTTTCTCAATTTTCCAGTTATCCCACCAAATGTTAAAAGCATGTCTAAACTGCTCAGATTTTATTGTTTCAAGATTCATTATCCACATACCTGGACCTCTATTAATATCTTCAGTTTTTAATTTTGTTATTATGATATCATGATCACTGAAAGGGAAATGATTTATCTGCGTGCCAAACACCTTACTGCTTAAGGCGTTACTACATAAAATATAATCGATTCTTGATTTCGATTTACCGCGTTTAAAAGTATATCTCTTAGTTTCTGGATTTAACTTCCTCCACACATCAAATATATCATTTCTATGTAACATGCTTTGGAATTCTCGGACTGATATATCGGCTAATTGTTGAGGAGGATTGCGATCTAAGTTTTTTTGAATAGCACAATTAAAATCGCCCAAAATTAAACTGTAGTTTTTATCGGAATCGTCCGTATATTCGAACAGTGGATCGTTAATTGCATTAAAAAACGATTTTCTTTCTCTACCATTATTCGGCGCATATATATTTGATATATAAAAAGTTGAGTCATTTATTTTTAATGTAGTACGTAAAATGCGTCCAGAATTATCCTGATAAAAGAATTTTACATTTTCTTTTATTTTTTTGCTCAATAAAATTCCCACACCCCTTGAGTCACTCGTACCACAATTAAAAAAGCTATTGCCACCCCCACAGTTTTTCCATTCATTTTGCCATCGAATTAAATCATCGTTTGTTGAGTGAGTTTCTTGTAAACAAATTACGTCAAGTTTTTTGGCTACCAACCAGTTAAAAACCAAGACACGTTTCTTATTGTCTCTTAAACCGTTAACATTTATTGTAGCTAGGGACAAGGTCATTTAGACAATAATATGTAAGTAGTTTGTTTACTCTACCGTGAAAGAGTATGTGTATTGCCCTATTTATAACTTTGCGGTTTGTTCGATTAGCATTCATCTTCAATATTTTAACTTTATAATGTTTACAAACAAATAGTGTATACAACATAAATATGAAATAAATATACTGCATAAAAAAAATTCTATTTACAACAAATGTATTAAATACTGTTTTTAATATTATACCGAAATTACTCTAAGATGTTTAAACATTTTAATGTTTTGATTTGTAGACAACAAAATAATTTCCGGAATAGTAAATACAATACTAAAAAAAAAGATTTTCAGTACACTACCAATTGTCAGGGGTTAGTTAATGTAGACCAGGGGACAACCTATTATTCTTCCTCTACATTATATAGTTTGAGTTGTCCACCGTTGTCTTCCTTGTCAGCAAATTTTCAGTAAAAACGTAATTTTTAGAATTAAAGTTATTTTTTGTTGAATAAATATCTATCATAATAACATTTAGATAACATCCACTAGCAGCTGACATCAACTGGAAACAAACAAAAAACTGATGACCTCTACCCTAACTTGGCGCAAGCACACCCTATTCCTTCATCACTTTTCCAATCCAAAACAGACTAAAAAGGGGATGAAGGGGAGGGGGTGGGACCTCTAATTTATTATGGTAGGTATTTATTTAACAATAAATAATTTTAATTCTAAAAATTACCTTTTTATAACAATAAATACGCTACCATAATTAAATTTAGATAACAGAATTTATCATAGCGCTGAATCCCCTAAAAGTATTGACTAGTAGGAGGAAAAATTACTTTTTGGGCTGAAACTAAAGGCCCCAAAGAATAGAGGTTGTCAGTATGTTGTGGCATAGAACGAAGATAATGATAATAGAAAGTATTATCCGACCTCCAAAATCCTGCAGATAAAATTCCTGTTAAGGAGGCAGAATTAAAAATACTCCAAGAAGAGGCTATTGCCCTAACTTCATGGGCTTTAACCTGGTTTCTAGGTAAAGTAATTCCTGAAAATTCATATGCAAACATGACAGTATTGCAAATCCATGAAGAAATGGCTTTTGCAATAATGTCATTTTTTCCCTGTTTAATAGGAACAAAAAGCCTGTTTGAATCCTTAGACCTTACTCCAAAAGCTGTGTCCAAATACTTTAATAAAGTACGAACTGGACATACATTTGTTGGACCTGAATTGGGTAATGCTGGAATAACAATTACCCCAGAACCCTTTTCTGATAACTGGTTTTTAGCTTAAAAAAAAAAGCTGGATCAGTCAAAAGGGTAACTGAGGACTTGTCTGCCGCAAAACGAATACAAGACTCAGAAACAGAAAGAGCGTGAAGTTCACTTCTTCTGCAACCTGTAGCCAAAGCTAAAAGAAAACAGCATTTATAAGTCAAAAACTTAAAAGAAATAAGGTCTAAGGGTTCAAACGGTGAAAGCTGTAAAGCCCTTAGAACAATTCCCAAATCACAAGCAGGTAAAAAAAACGTCTCTGTTTCTGACGTTCAATACAAAAGTTTTTAAACATGAGTGATAAAAACTCATCACTACCAAAATCAGTACCGCCTGAGAGATGGATTGTCCTTGCAATAGCTGACCTGTAACCCTTAATGGTAGAAGGAGTATAACCTTTGTCTTCAAAAAGGTACAGAAAAAATTCAGCCAATTGCTGAGCAGTGATACTGACAGGATCAATTTGTTTTGACCGACACCAAGAACAAAAGATTGACCATTTTGAGTCATATATTGTCCCTGTTGACTGTCTAACTCCAGAGATGCACTTGGTTGCTTTTTCAGAAAAACCTCTCTGTCTGATAGACGTCCTGAAAGCAACCATGCGTGCAGATGGAGTTTCTCCAAGCCTTGATGAAGTTTCTTTCCCTTGAATTGAGACAAGAGATCCCCTCTCAAGTGAGACGAAGTGGTTTTGCACACGATAATAGTAGGAGATCCGGGAACCAAGATTGTCTTGGCCAAGCCGGAGCTATAAGAATGGTCTTGCAACCATCCTCTCTTATCTTGTGTAAATTCCTGTGGAGAAGACGAAATGGTGGGAAGATGTAATTGAACATCCCTTTCCAGGAGATGGTCATTGCATCCACTGCCCAAGCTTTCTGGTCTGGGATTGGAGAGACAAATGTCTCCAGTTTGTAATTCAAATTGGTGACAAACAGATCTATCAGGGGGCGATCCCATATCAGAGTGATTGCTAGCCAAATTGCTGGATGTAACTCCCATTCCGTATTCACTGGAACACGGGATCGAGATAACGCATCCGCTATTAGATTCTGATTGCCCGGAACATGTCTCACTGTCAACACTGTCTGAAGACTGTCGCATAGCAACAGAATTTCTCTGCATAGAAGATATAGAGAAAAGGAGTTAGTTCGCCCCTGATTCTGAAGATAAGCCACCACTGTCGTATTGTCTGTGGCTATCGACAGAGACTGTCTTTGAATCACTTCTTGGAAGTGTCTCAATGACAGTAGAACTGCCCTCATTTCCAGAAGATTTATGTGCTCTTCTAAATGACAATCTTCCCACACCCCTGACTCTGTTCTCCCTTCTAGGAAGGCACCCCATCATGTTAGGGAGGCATCTGTGTAAAGAGTCAGTGTGGATTCTGGGGGGTTCAGATGTACACCTGTCAAAAGGTTGAACCCCTGTAACCATCACTGAAGATGAGGCAGTAGTCTTGGAAGAACAGGAATACAGGCCTCCCACATTTGAGTAACTGGATGCCAGAACTCCCTCAGGTACCACTGAATTGTAGACGACCGAGAGGAATAACATCCATCAAAGAAATCAGAAAACCTATCAGCTGTAAAAATTGATTACCGGTAGCTGTTACTGACGATACCTGAAAAAATTTGTTCACCAGAAATTGTAGAGTTACAATTTTTTTCCTCTGGGGGAAAAACTAGCCCCAGATGTGTCCGATAATGTTCCCCTAGAAAAATGAAGTCTTGGCTGGGAACAGCTCCTTCCAGACAAACATTTATCATGGAACTTTTCTGGAAAATTTAAGTTATTGGGTAATAGTTTTAATTTGTCTGAATCTGATAAAACACTTGAAAATTTTACAGAAAAAGTTCAATCAGTAAAAAAAATATTAAACTTGTGGTCTTATAGAGATCTTACTTACATTGGTAAAGTCACTGTTATTAAGACTCAGCTCTTCCTATCCTATTTCAATGCCTTACTGTTTTACCAAACCCTCCAGATTCAATTTTGAATAATATTGAACAAATATTTTATAAATTTTTATTGAATGGTAAAAAGGACAAGATCAAGAGATCCGTTATTATCAATGAATATGAAGAAGGGGGACTAAAAATGCCAAATATCCAATCCTTTTACAAAGCACTTAAAATGTCATGGCTTCATAAATTACTTGACCTTTTCAATCATTCACCATGGAAAGTACTTTTATTGGACCAGTTTCTGAATGGGACTGAGAAGTAGTGACTCTTCTCTGCCCATTAGAAACTTGGACATCTACCTTCACGGTCTGTGGTGTTCTACTAACTTCTTCTTGAAGTTTTCCCAATGGAAAACCAAATAATATGTCCTTCACTAGAGGGGAAAACAACAGAGTCTCATTAAGAGGCTCAGGAATGGATGATTTATCCAACATCTCTTGTCTCTTAGACAGTTGGACAAGGTACCCATCAGAAGGAGTTGTGAAACACCGAGGATTTGGTCCACCTGTAGAAGAAGAGACTTGAGTTCATCAAACTCATCCCCTTTGTCCTTAAGTAAAGAACCAGCAGCAGCCATAAAATGTTCTGCTGTACCAAGGATACTAGACATAAATCGAAGACTACTCTCTGACTTAGTCCAGGTAGACTGGTTTAAAACCAATCCCTCTACAGGTTTTGTCCCCAATAAGGCAGAGTATGTCTTATCACAGGACGAATACCCTTTCCCCAGAGAAGAATCATGAATAGACAAATCCATGGATCTAATCTTTGAAGACGGGAAAGTGGCCGGACCAAAACCATTGTACTTATTCAAAGTACCCTTGCTAGAATGAAAATCTGAAATCGATTCATTCATGAAATCAAGGGCTGACTTAGTATGTCCCGATTCTGGAAAGAACTTATACCCTTTAGGTTTATCCTTCACCAAACCTGAACATGACATAAAATCAGAGGGAGTACTTTCCGATGTGGGGAAAACATGGGAACTTCAGAGAATTCATGCCGAATGGTGTAAACTCTGTCTGAGCACTTCCCGATATCCAATCGCTGATGGATTCTCATCCTCTCGAATGGATGATCCACCATCCAAAGATGGAGGCGGACCACCCAAAGCACATGAAGGTTGGAGCCTTCTGCTAGAAACAGGAGAGCAATTTTCATCGTGGGATTAAAAATTACCCTCCTGACTTCTAGGTGCCAGAGAAAATGTATCTTCCCCGTCAGAATCCTTATTATCAACACCTTCACTGACTTCGGTATTGATAATAGGGGAATTGTCTTTCTTCTCGAGCAAAGAAAGACGGTTACCCAGTTCCAGGTATTGGGCCTTGGTAATAGCCTGAAACTGGTTAACAGAATTAGTCAACACCTTTATCTCTTCACTAATTGAAGAGTCTAAAAGGAGTCCCTTGGACATACCTACCCGTACTAGGTCCATGCCAAAAAGGTGGCAAACTATACGGGTCTATAGTTTGATTTGGTGGATACATATAATTAGTAGGCGATCTATAAAATTCATTACTCCTTATACCTGAAGGAGCTATGGATGAGCTAGGAATAGTGGTATCAATAGGCCTACTGAAGGTGTGCGTAGTTTTGGCCTGAGGACAAGTTAGCCTCAATTGAGACCCAGATGAATTATTGGGGCCAGTGAAGGAGCTCGTTCGATTGGAAACAGAAGGTGTAAAAACCTGTCTGGAACCATCCACAATTTCATCTATTGCCGGAGCAACGGATATAGGAAATTGTGGATTATCTTCCAAACCCCTATCCCAAAACTCATCCGAGGTGGTAACTTGTTCTTCTCTATTTTCCATAATAATATCAATAAGTATCTTGTATTACCTGTGTATAATACTTCTATAAAAAAACTGTTTAGTTTCACAAATGTAAAAAAAATGTATAAATTTTTCCTCCAAAATCCACACGTGCTGCATGCAGTAGTGGCACCAGAAAAGTGATGAAGGAATAGGGTACGCTTGTGCCAAGTTAGGATAGAGGTCATCAGTTTTTTGTTTGTTTCTGGTTAATGTCAGCTGCTAGTGGATGTTATCTAAATTTTATTATGGTAGCGTATTTATTGTTATAAAACTTTCAAATTGTCTTCTAACTAAAATATACTAAAATAATATGTGAGGTATAATTACGGTTATTGTTTTATTATACTCATTAATTTTTTTTCAGGACTGCAGGACATTATTTGCTGTTGTATTCTAGAAAAATTGCAAGGAATAGTCGGAATCCTTGTTGGATGTATTGTTTTCCAGTCATTCATTTTCTCCTGGGGAAATGTAAACCCTTTGAGGAGCCTTCCAATGTCATAAACCATTCCAATATTGTTCCTGTTTGGTGGGGTGTAGATGAATTTAAGGGTGATAACAATACCTTCAAGGATAAAGTTCATCCTTGGGAAAGGTAAGAGATATGAATTAAGGACACATACTAGTATTTTAAAAAAGTTCCTTCATCATCAGAATTGTTGTTTCATGTTCTTTAAAATTCTAATTCATGAAAATTACAAGATTTTGAAAAATACCTTGATATATATCCTGTAGTTTTTATTTCTTACTTGACTTTTATTTTTTATATTTGTAGACCAGTCAATGAGATCCTTCAAAGACTAACACCATACTTTGAAATTGACTATTTACTTCCACGGTCTTTTATGATATCATTAAAAATGAAAGAATTAGAACCTGTAATTTCGTCTAAAGCTATACCATTGGAAGTTTCACTGGCTGCTCTCTTCTACTATTTAAAAACCCGTACAGATGAAGTAAGTTTAATATTGGCATGTTGAAATGAATTATGTTTTAATATGTTGTCTATCTGAATAACAAGATACATGTATAACAGTAGAGCATATTTTGTCTCTGAAAAATGCAAAGTTTATGATGTGATTCGATCCCTGGACCTCTCGTATCGTAAGCCAACACTCTGCTCTATATTCCATATAAAACCACATTTTTTTCAAACATTATTACAAAGTCAATTCTTATTGAAATTTTTACCAACAAATGCAGAATTGAATGTAGTTTTACACTAACAGCATAATTTTATAATCTCATAATTTTAACAGTTCATGAGTTAAACACGAAACTAAATTCTGAACGTCAAAAACGCAATACAATGATAGTACTTTTGAAAAAAAAGAATTCAAATTTGTGTTTAAATCATGAATATTCAAAATCTGTGTTTTTTTATGTCCCTGCCACTAAGTGGCCGGGACATATAGTGTTACCCATGTCCGTAATTCCGAAATAAAACAGTTGTGACCAGAACGAAATGCTTTGAGATATTGACTTATTATTTGGTATGTGGGTGTACATTTTTGTATAATGATAAGTTACAGATCAAGTTTACGTTTCGTTCTGGGCCAATGATTTTTGGTCGAGTTATGGCCCTTGGACTTTGAAATTTGACCAAATATTTAGTTGTCACCACTTTTTTTTTCGCTCTGCTTGGAGATATTGACTTGATGTTTGGTTTATTAGTGTATAATGATGAGTTACAGATCAAGTTTACATTTTGTTCCGGTCCAATGATTTTTGGCCGAGTTATGGCTCTTGGACTTTGAAATTTTGCCAAATATTTAGTTATCACCACTTTATTTCACTATGATTTGAGATATTGACTTTATTTTTGGTATGAGAGTGTATAATCATAAGTTACAGATCAACTTTGAAATTCAATTGTTATTCTTAGCCTATTACTGAGGGAATTAAAAAACGGTGAAACATTTGTGAGTCTCCTTAATATTCACGGCGGGGACATTCGTGTCGTTCCGACACATCTATTTTTTTTTAATATTTTAATATAATCACAAAGCTACATACGTTCTCGTTTTTGTTGGTAAAAATGTCATCAAAATCGAACAAGAATTTACTTTGAATTAAATGAAATATATACAGTGGAACCTGTCTAATCCGACACACCAAGGGACCAGGGAAATGTGTCGGATTGTACAGGATGTCGGAATACTCAGGTTTTATTTTACTTAACATAATTACTTTGGGACCATAAATAGGTTTTATTTTACTTAACATAATTACTTTGGGACCATAAATTTTGTCGGAAAACTCAGGTGTCGGATTGCACAAGTTCCACTGTAGTAAAAAAATTACATTGACAGGCTATTTTTTGCACGTCTCTATATATGTAGATGTAAATACATAAGATCATGGTCCTATATATAATTTTGAAGAATTGACAATCACATCATGTTTGATTTTTTTTGCAGACATTGCTGAAGAAATTATTACAGATTGTGTCAAAACAATGCCGCATAGAAAATCCTGAAATGTAAGTATTCATTGATTGAATTCGGTTATTTGTACAAAATCAGAAAAGTTGTCATTTAATGTATAAATAAAGATTAGATTTAAGCTGTAATATATAGGACACTTTTTGAGTGAATTATTGCACTTTTTCACTTTAAAAAGTTGGTGTGTGTGTGTGTGTAACAGTGTTTTATTTCCACCAGTGAATTTTTTCCAGAGGACAAGTTACACTAGTGTATAATTTCCAGAGGAATTATTGCACTAGGTTATTTTTTCCATCCTAACCCTAACCCTAACCATTGCTCATCGGAAATTCTACACACCGGAATAAAAGTACGCTTACATGTGCAACTTCTCTCTCTTTAGCATTTTAAATGGGAATTCCTCAAAACTGTGCATTATTGCAATTTCATCAAAAAATGTGTATGCCATGTATGTACAACTCTTGCTACATTTTAAAAAACAAATTTGATAAAGCATTGCATGCTTCCTTAATTTCACATGATGATTCATGGTTGATTGATATTGAAGGAGTTATTGCTATTTTTCACTTTAAAAATATTATCAACTGCAGAGGTGTGGAATTGCCATGCCTGACTTGTCCAACTCGTACATAGAACCTGCCGGACAAGTAGATTTTCCTGGCTAGCTTGTCCGGGGACAAGTAAAAATCAGCAAATAAAAATAATTTCTAATTAAAGTACTCTGGGAAGACAATTCCTCAAATGATATTATATCGTAAATATTGACGGTTATAGATAAATGTTGTTTTTTTTTTATTGGAAACGATCACGTCAGTGGTGTTCCGAAATCAGCTAAAAATAACCAGAATTGTACAAGTTCTAAGTTGAGTATTACGACCCGATTGCAATGATAATTGTACTGCATTTACTTAACGATAACCGGGACCGTGTAACAGGTTTTTACTGGAGTTCCGAATGTTACGTTTCCTTGCTTGTCCATAGGTTTTCATAAACAAACGGGGCTTTACATCCGTGAATGTATAATACCAGGCATCAGAAACGATTATCTCCCTTGGCTATATACTCAACCATACAGCCAAAAAAATGTTGCTAGATTTGTGTATCGTGTTAGGTAAATGAGTTTGCCAGACATTTAGTTATGGATATATTGTGACAAAATATGGACGTAATAGTTTGAAATATATAATTTCACAAGGAGGTTTGTATTATTTTATATTCAACATACGTCTTGTGAAATTTTGGATGTGAAGTAAAATATAATCAAATTATGGGCCAAATTTTACCAGCGAGCTGCTGTTAAGTTCGGATCAGAATCAGGATTATTTTTAGTTTGACAAATTTTTCTGAATGGTTTTTTGTTCTTTTGTAAGGTATTTTTACCTTAATAATTATATATAAAAACAGAAAATATAG
>MJUT01042920.1:86175-106466 GCA_002080005.1 Gigantidas platifrons | reverse complement strand
GTAAAAACCTGGTAATTTAAGTGATCCCAGAAAAATTATTTTGACTGCTTAGCATTTTCTGTTAATTTTTCAAATTGTCAATTTGAATTTCAAGTTTTAGAGTATTATTTGGCTGTAACAGTACATTTGAACATCCAGCTTACTTAAACAGTGACAAAAATGATGTGGAAGAATATATTTATTGAGTTTTAGGGGAAATTATAGCTGTGCACCATCAGAAATTCCAAGACTTGAATATCAAAAAATCATATTTTTGCAAATTTGATGGCATTAGAAGAAATTTTAACTAAAGATCTATATACAAAAACTTATTTTATGTCTTAATCCACATCATTTATGGGGTAAAAGCATGAATTGACAAAATTAAGAATGATATGAGCTCATTTTGTGGGACGAAAAAAGGGGGGGGTTAAATGCAAACATTTCATAGTATTTAGCTATTAAATATACAACTGAGGCATATATATGTGTTAAAATTGCTTATTATGTTAGAAATTAGCTTGATAACTTTAGTATATAAGAGAATAGGTAAGTTTTGGTATATTACACAATCTGAACTCAACAGCTGTAAATGGAGATATTTTCATTAAAAATCTTCAAGGGGGTACCTTTGCATTTTAACACTTATACTTGCAAATATCAGACAGCCACATACCTTATGAGGTTTTTTTGGGTTGATATTGTCTAAGGAATAGAAATTAGGCCAACAAATGGTGAAAGAAACAAGTTTTTATGCTCTTTAGGTGTCAAACCACTAATTCACCAATCAGAGCTTGGAACATATACGAAAGTAGTCCCTTTTCAAGAAAAAAGTTCCTTTCACTTTGTAGTATTGTGAAAACTACTGAATGGAATGGACTAATTAAAATTGATAATTGAAGTTAAATATATAGGGATTATTTTGAGCCCAAATTTGATGGACTTAGTTGTATTTTAATACCTCTATGGAGGATTTGATGCATGACCTATAAATACTGAATTTCTTGGGGATGACCGAGCTATTTTTAGATTAGGTGCTTTCCGTAGCATGGCATTTCACTGCAAGATTTTAAACATGCCCTGATATTTTGACAGAACGTAGAGGAATCATGTACGTTTCAGAAAATATATGGTCTTGGAAAGGTTAAACTTAAGATAAAATGACCAGGTAAGCTCGAAAAAACACAAATTTAGTAGAAAACCTTAAAGAAATTAATTAGTGGTTTTACACCTTTTCTTAGAAAAAGGTAATTCCGAGGATTTATGATTATGCAAAGCAGATGTTTGTTTACAAACAATAATTATATATATCAGTGTATTTTGTAAACAACTAATGGTACGTAGATATCTAACATAGTTAACACTTAATCCAAATATATAAGCTTATAGACAAACTGTGTTAATCACTATATTGGTTCTTTTTTTTTTCAGTAGTAATTTTATAATACTATACAGTATACAGTACTATGATTATCTCCCTTTAATCTAATTCCTTAAAAAGCATTTTCCCCAATAATTAGTGTTAATTCAACTTTTTGCATTTAATTGTTATATTTTGAAATTGTTATCAATATTAAATAATAACTTTTTTTAGGTTCATATATATAAGAATGTTATAGTTGCAATTATTATGAATATTATAGTTGCAATTATTTAAATTAGATATACCTACATTAAAGAAATTTTGGATTTATTTATATAATCAACGCCCACTTTTCTATATTTGTATTGCCGAACTTCCTACGGTCTTTTCCGAGTATTATAATTATACTTCGGTATGTTCCGACTTATTTCGGTCGATTCTAATTTAACATACACATGTCAAATACGTAAAAAAACTATCCAATTAAAAGTTTCCCGATATATGCGAACTGGATGAGAATTCCTTTACTTATTATAAAATCCTGAGATACATCGAATGGTAAAATCGGCCATTTTCTAGCATGTTATTTGCCGATTCCATCCCCTTTCCCTATGACATCCCCTGATAATACAAATCGGGTTGCAGTCGTTAAAATCAATGGACAAATATTTGGACACAAAATGTGAGGAAAAACACCCAAGTGGCTAGCCGATTTCTCATGTTTACTGCTGGAATCTGATGGTGTCATATATTGAAATATCTGCAGAATATACTCGATTTTGCTGACAAGAAATCATTAATGTTTATTGGCAAAATCGTGGACAGAATGGATACCTATCTTCCCACCAGTCATCTGCAAAGTATGAAGACACCACTAAAACTAAATACTAGTACATGACTGTTTTGATTGATGAATCCATTGTCAAGGTTAATCAAAATGAATTTCATTGATATGAGATTTTTTTCAATACAGCTTATTCTGTATCTAAAAACAACCAGCTATTCCCTATCTGAAATCCATATTTAAAATGGCCTTCATTTGGGCAGTGATCACTTAGGCAGGGATGTTTGTGTTAACTTTATTAAAACTATATTTCAAATTTTATGCAATGATGTAATAGATAATATAAACAAGTTCAATTTAGCAACTGTGTATCAAATGTTTGTACAAAAAACAGGACAAGTAGGATTTTGTCCGGACAAGTAACTTTTTTCAGATGACTTGCCCGGGGACAAGTAGAACATTTCAGTATTTCCACACCCCTGAACTGATTTGAATACACAAATCCTCCCACATTTTAAATGTGTTGCATTAAAATATGTCAAATGGGAATTTTATCAAATTATCTTACCCTAACAAAATAGCTATAGTAAACAGTCTAAATGCCTAGTTGGTAACTTCCATGAAAAAGTGGAATGTTGACATGTCATAAACAATTTCCAACGTCAACTAGAATCATAGCCAACTTAGTGTTTTGTAACACTTCACATGCTTCAAATTGGAATTAAATCATTCAAAATGTAAGTTTTCTAGGTTTTTTTTACTTAATTAAAAACTACTATTATTTTATCTGAAGTGAAAGCCTGTAAAAATAGGGTTTATGGTGCTTAACACCACTTTCAACAATATTTCAGTTATACCATGGTGGTCAGTTTTATTGGTGGAGGAAACCGAAGTACTCGGAGAAAATCACTAACCTGTCGTAAGTCACTGACAAACTTTATCAAATAATGTTGTATCGAGTACACCTTGCCATGAGCGGGGTTCAAACTCACAATTTTAGCGGTGATAAGCACTGATTGCATAGGTAGTTATAAATCTAACTACCATACAATCATGACCATGACGCCCCCTCTATAAAAATAGTATCAGAATCAAAATGGTTGACTCTTCAACATCGTCATACAGTGATGTTTGAAAAGGGGTGTTGTTGTTTCTCTTAAGTGGAATTATAAGACTTAAATAAGAATTTGCATGAGTTTATCAATGTGTAAACTCACTAGCACAATTTGTAATAACATACTGTACATTTCTCTTTATAGGTCTGTAGCACACTTGAAAAGTGCCAGGAGATCTTATAGAATAGCACTGGATCTCACAAATGAAAAATGGAAATCACCATGCAATAATAAAGAAGTAAATATACCTGCTTTTGAGACATTTCTGATGACTGTGAATCTGTTTGATAGAATATTAAATGGTTTAAAACAGATGAAAAATGGTGAAATTGATAAAATTGGATTCAAAGATGAACATTGGAATGAATACCAAACTGTCAGAGCTAAATTTACAAATTGGCTTTCAAAGGAACCTTTCAAATATCATGAATTAGAATACTTGAAGGCAAGTTTTTTTTAGCTATAAATTATGTTTTCTATTATATTAACTGCATTGGTGGTGTGTGGGTTCGAACCCGATCAGGTCAAGCCAAATACTATGAAATTGGTCTTGGCTGTTTCTCCACTTATAGCACTGCATTAAGGAGTAAGAACAAAGATTGTTGACTTGTAATCAAGATAATGTGTCAGACTGGAACAGTATGTCTCCCCATGAGCTAGCTTAAAATCCAATTCAGTGGGTTTGACAAAGCAGACACCATCATAATGTCATCGAATGCAACTTGTTCTTGTCATGATATAGCTGCAAATTGCTCTTTTGACATTAAATAACAATCACTTACCCACTCAATGATATTGTCATTTTCGGTATAATTTTCATGCAACCACAATTATCTTTATTATTAAATATATTCTCAAAATTTAGTTCCAGCAGTTATTCAATACCATGAACAAATAAAATGAAACGCCCAATAAAAGATGCTAGCTAAATTATTCCAAGATTCTTCATGTAAACAATAACGCTAAATTCACAATTTGTTTACTATCTCAGCTGCGATCAATCAAACCTCAATATCTGATATTCAATACAGATTCAAATAGCTCAGTTACTCAAATTTACCAATTCAAGTAAATTCAATGCAAAATAAAACAAATTCATGTTTGGCTGGTAATTTGTCATGGCTTTATTATTTCAATATTTCAATTAACAATTCAAAAATTGTCCATCACAAATGATGAAGAATGAATACTAATGGGCGATCCAATAGTAGAACTACTGCTGGGAGATCCAAAGCGGTTAGCTGTATTTCAAATTCCGCCAATGAGAATACTTTCACTCAATAAGTTGAAAGTATGAACACTGCCAAGAAATTTAGAAATACAGTTGACAAATTACCAGTTTAGTCATAAGGATAAATGTGAGTGTGTGGGTTGGAAAAGAATGTTTCTAAAGCACCTTGTATGCTATTAATGAATATATCATTGCCTATAAATGATAGATGTACCCCGTCGTCAAATAATGAGAGTAGAATGTCATCAAAGTCAGGATGCTTTAAAATGTAACAATTGCATCTCAATAGATGCGGCCTTGCAAAACGATTGACACGTTTTCTATAGTTCTGTTCATTTTCACCACATTAGGTGAAGTTCGCCACTTCAATCTTGGCAAAATATTCGACCAAATAATTGCGGTACCAGGTAATTCAAACAATATATGAGCAAATGTCACTTTCTTCCAGTGTACAAGTAAACCGCAAGGGGGTTTCGAATTTCCTATATCATTCCCCCCACAGTGTATCATAATTGCATGTGGTAATCCATAACAATTTAACAGACCTGAGATCCGTGACATCAAATTAATCCATTTCATGCTTCTCATTCCTACCCACACAAGCTAGACACTATTTCTCCAGGCCAAGATTTGCACCAGTTGGTCTGTTACTGGTGTGCTCAAATGCATTTTGTATTAAGGAACCTCCCACTATCCACACTATTTTCATTCCTAAAAAATACTAAAACTGAAATAAAATCGGATATACCGTTCATAAGAGTTTGACAACCACTGACCCCTTTTTTAGCTCACCTGACCCAAAGGGTCATGTGAGCTTTTGTCATCACTTTGCATCCGTCGTCGTCGTCCGCGTCTGTAAACTTTTCATACTTTCTTCTTCTTCTTTGAAACCACTGAACTGATTTGGACCAAATTTGGCAGAAATATTCATTGGGAGGTCCTCTACTAAATTTGTTATTTTGGTGCAGATCGAAAATCCAACATGGCCGCCAGGGCCAATAATGTGTTCTGATTGGTTGAAACTTTGAAAATCTTCTTGTCAGAAACTACTTAGCCGATGGAATTGTAACATTACAGAAATGATGACTGGATGGTCCTCTACTAAATTTGTTATTTTTGTGCCGATCACATATCCAAGATGGCCACCATAACTTGACATTGGACCCTATGGGAATTTCACATTTTCATCTTTTTTTCTGAAACCACGCAACAGATTTTAACCAATCTTGGCAGAAATGTTCATTAGATGGTCATATACAAGATTTTTGTTTTTGGCGCTGATCGGAAATCCAACATGGCTGCCAGGGCCCATAATGTGTTCTGATTGGTCGAAATTTAAAAAATCTTCTTGTTAGAAACCACTAAGCCAATTGAATTGTGACTTTACAGGAATGATCATTGGGTGATCCTGTACTAAACTTGTGAATCGTTTGCTGATCGGAAATTCAAGATGGCCACCATGACTCGACTTAGTTTTAACATAGGACCTATGGAAAAAATGTTTAAAAGTCTTCTCCTCTGAAACCAGTAAGTCAATTTAGAGCAAACATGGCATGAATGGTCCTTAGGTGGTCAACTTTCAAAATTATGTCCTGTGAGCCCGACCTCCATCCAAGATTGCTGCAGTCAGTGGACATAGTTTTAACATAGGACCCTATGAAAAAATTATTTAAAAGTCTTCCCTCTGAAACCAGTCAGCCAATTTAAACAAATATGGCATGGATGGTCCTTGGGTAGTATGCTTTTAAAATTGTGTCCGGTGACTACTACCTCCATCCAAGATGGCTGCCATGAGCAGACATAGTTTTAACATAGAACCCTATGGGATTTGAATAGTAACTTAGATGTAATCGGCATGCAGACATTCTTAAGAGGACTTAGTTTATGTCAGGTGAGCGATACAGGCTCATGTGAGCCTCTAGTTTAATTTCTTCATCACTATAACTTAATGTTGCTGCACCTATTCGGAAGGAGTGCATATTAAATTTGTCGGTAGTATAACACATAAATTTGAGCGATGCATATATGTAAAAACATGCACAAATTGTTTCCTTGTCAAACTTGTTCGGTTCAAATGACAGAACAATGGACCATCAAAAACTGGTCGAATCTGTAGATATTCTTTTAAAACATTAAATGTAGAGAATGGCATACCATTGTTTGGCTCAATTGTTATAACAGAAGACCTGCCCATTTGATCTGTTTTCGAGTATTTTAATTTAAGTGTTAGAGTTTGGTCTATATTGCTAATATGCAGATCTGATACTTTAATTACCTTCTGTACTTCTGAAGAATTTGAACAGGTAAATTCGCCAACCCTCAGTAGGGCAGAAAATGCTAAATAAAATGCAGCAGTGAACATTACTGCTTCGTATTTTGATGAACAGGTATGTGACAAAGCTTTCGGAAATTTTTTTTTATCATTTCAGTACTGATTGGAAGCTGTACATCTGGTACGCCATATAATCTAGTCATGCCTTTCAACATTTGCTTGATTATAAAAGATTGTGTGGTGTCTTTAATATCTTTGCATTTCAGTGCAAAGCCTAAAGCTGCCACATACGATTTTGCGGTAGAGGGAGAATATGACTTATTTGCTAAATATACAATAAATTTTGCAATATGCCAAACAGGAGGAGGCCATATAGGAGACATGTTGTGCATTGCACGAAATTCGTTAAATGATTTCAGTCCATTCTCATAAGATTTCCAAGTGTTTTGTGCTAGGGATGCCTCAAACAGTGCATTTGTATCTGGTACAAAAGGCTCCAGAATTCTGCAGGAACTTGACATGGGTAAAGCTCGGCAAATGGCACCAACTTCCTGAATCGTTCGACCTGCCCACGAGAAATAAAATCAGCAATTTTGTTGTCTTTTGATGAAATATGTTTTTATTTCAACTGAATGTTAAACTTTAAGGTACAATAAATTGTGAATCTCAGTAGAGACATGTCTTCCTATTTAAGATCGAAACGACAGCTTCATTATCTGAGAAAAACATGACTTTATTATTTCTAAATTCCTGACCCCACTAGAATATAGCCAAGGCAATTGGTATTAATTCAAGATAGGTTATGTCCCTTAATAATGGAGTAGCTCTCCATTCTGCAGGCCACTGCAGATGTGCCCATTTCCCTGCATAAAAAGCACCACACCCTTTTGTTACGCCACCGGCACTATCTGTAAATAGCTGCAAATCGTAATTAGTAGACCAATTTTTTTTTTTTTTTTTTTTTTTTTTTTTTTTTATTGTACGGCAAGCCATTGAAATTGTGGAGAAACTCTTTCTATGTACCTTGACCTAAATTGCCAAAACAAGAAATACTTGGATGCTGCAATTGACATTTTAGACAAACATGTTTTTAAGCACAGTTTAATTTGCTACAACTGCCTTTATAATTGTAATCATAACAATAAAAAAATGTTGTTGTTCTTTGAGGAGGAATTGATGTTGAACGACCAACAGAAGTTGCGATAAAAGGCAACCAGAGCTCACCATCAATACTATTCCATGGCCTGGTTGGATTCCTCGATATTCTCAACCTAAACTGTTGGTCATATACCAACCACCTATATGTGGGATTTTCTTCTGCAACATTTCTGATTACTGATATATACTGAATTAATTTGCCAGCTTTGCTGGGATGGTTTTCTAATAACACTGATGTGTAATTTAAAAAAGCATTAGTCCATGTGCTTATGTTATCTATGTTCTTGATTTTTTTAACTCGCTGTTGAAGTACTAGTTTACCATTTATCACTTCTAAATTACTTTGTCTTTGTTCAACATCATTTTCAAAATTTTGTCTTAGAAATTGAGGTAAATCTACAAACTCAAAATTCCAAACTTTTTTTTTTAAACCCTGCGACAAAAATACATCAGTTTCATTTTCGAAACCGGGAATCAAAATGGGCTCACTTTGCTGTACTGTACTGTTTTGTTTATGTATACAGCAACTTCATTTGTATTTAAAGGTAAAGTTATGGCCGTTTGAGACCACATGTCTTGTCTAGGAGCCTGGTTAACATTTGCAGGTTCCCTGTCAGCTGCGATATTTCCCTCTGCTGGTACTGGGGGGTCCATAGATACAGGGACAGGTATCACTTCTGCATTCCTCCTTCTGTTCCTTAGTTGATAAGGACGACGATTGACTGTCGACCGGCTTGTCCGTGTCCTCTAAGCATTTTCGACTACTTAAACTATTAAAACAAAAATCAATACAAGAAATAAAATTCTACGACAAAATGCCAATTTTCAATTGTTATTGGTAGAAACTAGCTGTTAAAATTTTTTGACTAGGAATTAAACGAATTCGACATGAATTTCATAGTTAAAATTTCAGTTAACTAACATTCCCATTGACTTGTTCCTAAGGTATTAAAATGCTGATAACACATACAGTCAATGGACATAAGTATTCGCCACCCTCGATTTGTACCTGTATAAATAAAAGGCATCAGTGATAATTTAATTATCAATTTACTGAATACCATCAAAGTTAACCCCTTTGAAAGTTATGCTTACCACAAATAGTTGCATAAAATCCATTTATATGTATGTTTAACTTTTCATTTACCAATATAAACAACAATACGTTACAGTTTATACCTTTATGAATACTCACTGAATTGATTACACACCACCAATACCACGTGCGCTGCATGCCGGCTACCCAAGTATAATGAATTAAAAACATGCAAATTGAATCGTTTCAATTTGTTAACTTTATTAATCAGTAATTGCAAATGTAACTATATATATATATATAAATGTATATGTTTGTTTGTGAGATATAAACTTCAAAAGAAAACAGATTGAACAGATAATTCATGTTCCGACCACCACTATGAATACTCATTTCAGTGCTTTGAATTTGTAAAAAGCTTACGAAGGCGTACAATTAATGTTACTTGAAAATTATTAAATGACTGTTTGATAAAATTCAGTACAGTACTTATCTTTTTCTTGCTGGGCATAGTTCAGTTTTATTCTCTTTCAGTGTTCACTGCTCCAATTCTATGGCATGAAATGAGCGTGGCAATCGAGCACACCGCTTTTATATCTCGAGGTCGCTTATGCCCTCAATAACTTAGTAAATGAAATTAATTGCAAGTCGTAATTTAAATTAAATGTTGTCGAATAATGTAATAAATTAATTTAATTTATTCATAAATTAAATTGTATTATTATACTTTATGCAAATTTCTTACATTATCCATTCATTTCATTGGACAAGCAGCATTTGTTAATTTTCACTAACCTTTCATAAGCCCCGCCCATCCCTAGCAACATGTGATAATATTAGCAACGGGTGTTAATGCCTAAAATTAACACCCGCTGAGCCCGAAGTTTGCCGATCCAGACAAATTAACACCCGCTCCGGCCGAGGTTTACCGATTCTTATATAATTATTTCCTCATCATTTCCGTTATCACCAGACGACAACAAACCGTCAAGCGCTCGTCATGGCATTTATTGACATATCTCTGAATTAATGAAATAAATTGAAGCGTACACGAAGTCAAAAGACGCCTGATCTTTACGTTTTAAACTGGAAGCCTTCATATGACGTCATGTTGTTGATGTTCCAAATTCGTCAACAACATTTCGCGAAATTTTAATTCGTGCGATTTTTAGAGAATGAATATGCAAGAATGATATATTTTTAATTACAATATTGAATTTAAGAATTTTAAGTATTGAACGGTATTAAAATTTAATGCCAAACATTTCAAACAACAACTGCACTGTAAATTTTCATTTTTTTTTTCAAAATGAGAAAGAATACATTGGCTTGAAAATTATTTATGCAATAGTCAGAATATAGAAGCAAACATGTGATAATATTTATCAAAATATACTATTAGCATTTTACATTACTTGTTATAAACATTTTGTTATTATCTTGCTAAATTTGATGTTTTGTTGTTGTTAATGTAAGTAAACTATCTTAATTTATGACTTTTTTTTTTTAACAATTGTCCCAATAACATAATGCACACTTGAATTATTAGGCATTCAGTATAATAAAAAACATACTGCCCTTGGATGAAGGTGTTAGGGTGATTAACACACTCTGTGAAAAAATTATCACCCTCAACTTCGTCTCGGGTGATAATTTTTTCCCTCGTGTGTTAATCTACCCTAACACCTTCATCCAAGGGCAGTATGTTTATATTATTCAGTTTGTCATGTAAATTACTTATTTAGCATTCACCTAATTTGTCTTTTCTATCACTGTTACAATGAAAGCAAGAAAAATAACAGTCAGCTACAGAAGAAATTAATGAAATACTTCTAATGTGACAAGAAACTCTACATGTACTAAATCACTAAAGAATCTTCAGTGTGTATAGGACTAATTTGATTATGAGTAGTCTCCCTTTAGATAAGTAAGAGTTGCCTTGCTTCGATTTAACATCACATGGCTTTTATTCCATTGGTTAATTTGGATACTAAATTTAGAATCTCGAATTTCGATTTCAGATATTGAATCTTGAATTTCAATATTGAATCTCAAATTATTCATCTGGGCTTTTGTATAATACCGACAGCCCGGGTGGCTCAATGAGTTAGTTGGATTACCTAACAACTCATACAAGCCTATCACCAATTCGGCGTGGGTTCGCACCCGGCTTTGTAAATTACAAAAAAGGGTGCACTCGACTCACAGCCGCAAGTGATAAAGTTTACCAGTTTCTTGCCCATGGTCGGTGGTTCTCTCCGGGTACTCCGGCTTCTTTCACCACTAAAACTGGTCGCCATGATATAGCTGAAATATTGCTGAAAGTGCCGTTAAAACACAATAAATCAAATCAAATTATAATACCGATAAAAACAATAACATCAGTTTTGAAGACCTCAACATACATTAATCACTAGTATCACAGTTCATCCTATCAGACTCACTGCCATACTAGTGATAATGTCTGTCTTGACCTTCAAAGCTGCAGTTATTCTTTTTCTTAATGCAATAAATGCTGTAGATAATTTGTCAATGAAAACATAATATAAGTTAAATTTTATTTTTTGTTAATATTACATAATTGGTGGCCTTAGGCCATCCATAATTTTTTTTCTCGGTTTGCTGTAACCAAACCGAATAAAAAAAATGATAGTGATATTCAATGCTCAATTTTGAAAAAAAAAGCACTGTTATGTAATGTTCACCTTTTAATACCTGAGAGGTTTTTTTTGTTAATTAGATTAAATCTTATGTTTTAGAATTGGAAGCTGGCATTTGATATTAAAATACCTGATGGAAGAATAAAAGAAAGCTACTTCCAATTTATTGAATATCAGCTGAAATGTGTCTTGAAAGAAAAGGTAACTCATTTACAATCAGACATAATGGCATTGTGATGAACTTAAGATTTTGTTCATACAGTAATTTGCTCACTTGACATTAAACAAAAATCACTCAATTGTTTACTCACTTATTGTCTTTGCCTGTTATATGTCTGGAAACTTTTTGCAATTCGATATGGCTGTCAGGGCCAGTAATTATGAATAGTGAAATTCATACCTTCCGGCGGGAGCATTTTTCTCCCTTCCGTCCCTCCCGTCAACTTTCAAAATCTTCCGCCCGTGAAAAAAATCAAGTACAAAAAAATCTTGACCTACATTTTGCGATCAATATTTCTGGAAATTCCCCATTTGGAACTCCCGTGCTGACGAAAAACGCCGAGAGATACGAATGGTAAAGGTGAATGTCATATTTAATGATATCCGGTTATTGATCTGTTTGATACCTTTACAGGTAAATTGGGTCATGGTGATTAATTAAGGTGTTGAAGATTATACAACAATTATCCACTGATTGATAGTTAATTGGGGATAAGGAAGTGTGTTTGTGGCACACGCTTAGAAGATTAGAAGTATGATAGCAGCAATTAAAAATAGTTATAGCATTGTATTATACAATGAATAAACCGTTGTGCAAACATGAGTCGGACAACCTTTGATGCCGAAGAAAACTTCTTATTTCGATCAAACGTGCAATAAATTAATCTCGGATTGAGTTGTTATGGCTTGTTTGGGACCAAAGCCGATCAAAGTATTATTTAAGGACTAATGCTTAATGACTTTTATATATGTTCAATTTTGTGACTTCTCTATGTTTTCTTTCTTTCGCTTACTGTGATTATATCTGTGACTTTTTAAGGGTAAATTCTGTGACTACATGTGATGAATAGTGACTTTTTAATTTTAGTGCTCTATGACTTTATTGTTCAGAACATTCTGTCTTCATTGTTGTTGCTTTGTTATAACCTTATGATTATGAATGATTATGAATAAATTATAAATACAGTTTTTATCCTTCATTCATCATATGAAATACTACTTAAGACATTATTGTAAACAATGGGGTAAAACACAATAAAGGGCAATGCAGTGTTGCAGCAGAGCTGAACATTCAAGTACTGTTATTCTTAAAAGCAACATGTTTTCTATGATCTATAATGTCTGAAATTGGTATGATGTTACGATTACTCAGAATTACTTGTTATTTCTCTTTTTAATTAACATTTATTCACACAAGATTATAATTACACCCTTAAATATAGTTGCATGGTTTTTGTAGTGTCCGTAACCATATTTTTTGTTCTGCAGTTTTTATTCTGTCTACAATTGTTCATATTTTATCTGATTATAACTACTCTGTGTATTTTACATCTTTAAACATGAAAATATCAATCTGTTGACAGTGTTTTCTAGAAGATTTTTTTACTGGTTACGGACCCTACAGATTTCTGATAGAAACATACCTTTTGGATAAAGCTAGATAATTTCTCCAATTGATGTCCAATTTTCATGAATTTGGTATCAAATTAATCCTGAATAATTTTTCTAAAGATTTATATTAAATTAGTTTTGTTGTTTTCCTATTTTGAAAAGTAAATTTTGGTGTAAAAATAAACAAATTTCAAGTGCAACAGCATAACGCCTTATTTGTGCAAATTTTTCGGTACACTTTTGCTTGTTACTCAAAAACTATGAGAGATATCTTCTTGAAATTTTGTATGCAACTTCTGTGTTTCACCATCTAAAACATGATATTAAAGTGATACCTTTATATTCAATGGAAGTAGGTTAATATTGCACATAACACACTACTTTTGAGTATGCGCCCTATATTGTGTTTCAGCCGAATACATATTGAAATTGGATGCAGTAGGTTCAATACTGAAACAAACAAAAGGAAAACATCAATAAACAATAAAAATACGCATCAAATACGTCGATAAAAAATCTCCAGTTATGAGATAAAATCTCCAGCCAAAAATTTGCAAATCTCCAGTTGTAGAATACATTGTAGCAACTCTATCACATGTATGAGTGATGCTCAACAATTCCACCAATATCAAGGTTTAGGATTATGGTGCTTAATGCCACTTTCAATAATATTTCAGTTATATCGTGGTGGTCAGTTTTATTGGTGGACACACTATCACAAGAATGAACAACATAAACATGGACAGTCCAATAGCAGGGTCTTCTATAGATTGATCTAAATCAATGATGTCATCCACCACAGAACTTAGTTAAACGCAGGATCCTATTCCATTCAGCTCCATTCCATTCAGATCAGTATGTGACCAGCACCTTTAAGACTGAATTTTTATTGAAATCAGATTTTCATAGGTTCTTTAGAAATTCCTTATGAAATTTTCTTCCTGTATTCCTGAAGCGATCAAACTATAAACTATATAGTGCCATATGCATGCATAAGAAATGGAAACTTATTTGAAATGTAAATTTTATAGTCGATCGCGTCATACACTAAAGTTTGACAATCATGTATTAATATCTTTTTACGTAAACTATGATTGGTGTTTAACACCAACTTTAGCAGTATTTCAGCTATATCGTGGTGTGAACAAATTGTATTATCAACTTAAGACACTTAGAAATAAAACATATGTAAACTAAGAAATGCATGGATGATGTCAACAAAAATAAATAAAAACATAGTAGTATGTCCACTCATTTTGTGGTACTTATTCAAGAGGTCAAAGAATTGATAATTGATAAATATGATTTTTTTAAACGATCGAACAGAGTGAGATATCGTTTAATGCTAGCGCTTGTGCATGAGAAATACAAACCGGAAGACACTGCTTTACACAACATGTGTCGCAACCTTCCGCCCGGACAAAAATATAGTCCATATATAGAGTCAATTGTAAGAGGACGAGAAACTTAAATATCAGAAAGTGCATGCATGCAACATTCATATATTATAAATCCCCCTTAAAATCGTGTACTTATATGCACGTTTGCTCATCTATCCGTATTTCTTTGTTGCAACATGGATTTTGCGGATGGATATTTCAATATCTAGAAATTGATATTTTTACTATGTAAGAGCAAGGATTTATATAAATCCTTGGTAAGAGACTTTGATTTTCGTACATGTATTGCGTCTGAAAATTGACATTTGAACAACAAAAAATGCGTGTGGATATTTCAGCAAGTGTACAAAAATTGTACCTTTCTACTTTTGTCCTGTTCCGAAATGTGTGTTTTCTGTTTTTAATTTTAGAATAAATTTTAAAACAGTCTATTTATATCCTACGCTGCTGTACAATTCAACTGGTTTGTCAGTGTCGTTAGTTCTCGACCATCGTAGTTTTGTTCAGGACTTGGAACCAGTGCTTTAGACAACACATGTTCTAATGTTTGACGTACTATCTAATGAAAAGTCTAGAAAATCCCGAAGAGGTTTTGACCTGTTAACCTTGACTCACTGCTGACGTAAACAATACATGCTTTTAAAGTATGTTCCACCTAAAAATAAACATGAAATGAAAGTAGCAACCGGCAAACAAACTTGGACACAAATAATGAAAAAAAACCTGTATAATACTCCAGTAGGTGTCCTTAAATGGATGAGGGAATTCCGGGAATTGAATGTTGATGTTGGCTTCGAAACAAAAAAGATGAAAATGGAAAGGACACGGATGTTGTCTTCGAAAGGCTATATATATATATCATTGGATAAAAGTTCATCGTCAAATCTATTAATAAGTGTTGTAAATTTTTTCAAGAGTCACATTCCCCTTCCGCGAAAAAGACCCCATATAGAAAAACATTTCCCTTTTCCAAGGTATAAAATTAAACCCACAAATGGTTCTGAATGCACTATATTTAACTTTGACTGTCACATTGATTTGCTTGCCCCTTCAAAACAGATGTAGTGTCTGGTAAACAGTTGATGGGAAGTAAAATAATAATGTAATAGAATGTAAAACTGGGTTGTTGCATGTTATAGTAGTAGTAGCTCCTACACCAACTGTTCTTTCCATTTTTGGCACTATTCAATAATTATATTAGTAGTTCCCCCGCCCAATGCTTCTTAAATATCAGATAACACTGAATTATGCTTGTAACTTTTAAAACTACAAGCAATGGTTTGCTTGTGGTTAAAGAAGTTAATCCCATTAGATTCTTTGGTAAAGGAACATCTACATTATGTTTTATTTTGTGGGAATGAGTTTTGTAAAGGAGTTGTAAACGATAATTCAGACGAGGTACAAATGTAGGTTTCCTGTTAATAGCAGACTTGCCAAGGTCTTTCACTCTTGGCCATGCTGACAAAATTTTCACTATTATATATATACAAATGTATATACAAGAAAATGTAACATATTCGGGAACATTGGATAAAAAGCTGTTTTATGTGAATAACATATTGATGTCTCTGGAGTTTGCTCTCAATTTACTATTTCAAAGTTTGACATCATTTTCTAGAAGTATACTGATATTTTGCAATTGTGCATAGCATGCAAAAAATCTACATGCAACTGAACAGTTCGATCGTTTAACATCACCTTTGGTGCTTTCATTTTAATTTCAGAGTGAAGATAAACTTGTTCTAGAAGTGTATTGCAAGAATTATGTGGAATTCACTGGCAAAATACAGGAAATACTGTGTCAAATTGCCTTAAAGGTTTGAAAACTTTTATATACACTCCCCAGCTTGACCATTGTCTATTAATCAATCTGTCTGTTGTGATATGATAACTCATGCCTCCTTCAACCAGATCAATTATAATTTTTACCGGTACACATTGTTGCAAATGATGAGAGGAATCTTTTGTTTTCGAGGGCCTTTTCATTTTGTCATTTCAGAATTTTTCCCATTTTCCTTGTACATCTTTGTATTGTGGCAAAATTTCATTTGATCAAAATATAATTCAAAATAAATAGTGAGATTGAATAGCAGTGAATGAATAAGACAGGGTTCCCACGCATCCGGGAAAACGGGAAATACCCTGGAATTTGTGTTTGTAGAAGTAGTGCAGGTCAATGTTACATGAATTAGTTCCGATGATGGCGATCAATATTCAATCACACGTGAAGAAATCCATGATAATAACAAAATACTTGTTCAAGCGGCAAATAACGAACAAGAAGACTTATCCTTGAAAACTGAAAAAAGTCCTGGAAAAACCCTGGAATTTCATATCTGGAAAAGAGTGGGAACCCTGATAAGAATAGTTTGTTTTTATTTTAGGCTGTGGAAAATGTTAATATCATTGATTGGAGAGGACTGACAGATGAGTCTCAAAAAGCTTACTATGTTAAGTTGCTGTCTGAAGTGTTTATGGAAAAAACACATATGAAACATCTATCTAATACACATGAAAGTCTTCAGTATGTACTGAACTACACATCCTTTCCAACATGTGTGGAGATGTTTTGTAAGTATATTTAAAAAAAACAACTATAAGACTATGATTTAGCAACTTATTGAGGCAGGTGTACTTTGCTTAAAATGAAGATAAACTGCTGGTACAACTAGCAAGTAAATCAGTACTTTAAATTTCATTCCATATTATATTACTATTTTTATATCCCCCGCAAACAAAGTTTGGGGGGGTATATAGGTTTCACCCTGTCCGTCTGTCTGTCCGCATAGAGGGTACATGGTTTGTCCGTGCAACTCCTCCTACAGTTCTTCTGCTAGGAAGTTTTTATTTTGCAGATCATTTGTACATATATCAAAGATGTGCATGTGGTAAGGATTTTGATTTTTGTGCATTTTTACCAAAAATATAGATTGTTGAACTTACATGTAGTCATTTTTTGGTGAATTTGGCAAAAAGGGTACATGGTTTGTCCGCGCAACTCCTCCTACAGTTTTTACGCTAGGAAGTTTTTATATTGTAGATTGTTTGTACATGTATCAAAGATGTGCATGTGGTAAGGATTTAGATTTTTTGCATTTTTACTAAAAATATAGATTGTTGAGCTGAGCCATTTTTGTGTGAATATGGCAAAATGGGTACATGGTTTGTCTGCGCAACTCCTCCTACAGTTTGTAAGTTAGGAAGTTTTTACATTGCAGAACATTTGTACTCATATCAAAGATGTGCATGTTGTAAGGATTTTGATTTTCATGAATTTTACCAAAAAATATAGATTGTTGAACTTAGTTTTTTTTTTTTTTTTTGTGAGTTTGGCTGAAAGGGTACATGGTTTGTCCGTGCAACTCCTCTTACAGTTTTTATGCTACAACGTTTTTATTTTTGTTGAATGTGTTAAACATTATAATTTGACATATAATATATTTTCCGTGTAGACTTAGTTTTCAATAATCTTGGACACAGTCAGAGTGAAGCGGGGGGTATTAGTCCCGCTATGCGGACAGTTCTAGTCTGTTTAATATTTGGTTCCAACAAATTGATGACCATTAATTTGTTTGGATGTTTATGACTAATTGATAATAATTTAAGTTGATATGAATACTGCAATCTGATTGGCTGATCCGCCTGGGGCAACATTGTTTATACTTGATAACCTGGGTTGGTATTGTGACATCGCCTGGCGCCTACATATTCATTCGCCAAGGACAAATTCAAATTGTCACATGAAATATTCGTAATTAAAATATAGGAATCATTAAATCTTGTTTTAAAAATTTAATTATAAGGAATATGTTTTTTGAACAGGTTATACTTCTTTAACCTGGTTTGGAACAGTTTACGTTTTTCATAAACTGCTTCACGATTTATTAAGCCTAATCTGCCCCAAATCAGGTCATACTGTATAACCTATTCAAAAATTGAACATATTCCTAAAATAAACTTGTTAGTAAGTAAAAAAAAACTGTCGCAATAAGTTAATACAGAAATACATACGGCTTCTAAATTGATGTAATTTTCTGTGTACTCTTTGTACTATAAACTATTTATCAACAAAGTTTTATGGGAGCAATATTTAGATTGTCTAAAGGTGTGTTTAAAAACAGCAAGTGATCAAGTTTACCAGTTGCTTGCCCATGGTCGGTGGTTCTCTCCGGGTACTCTGGCTTCTTCCACCACTAAAACTGGTTGCCATGATATACAAATGTAGCTGAAATATTGTTAAAATGGCATTAAACACCAAAAATCAAATCAAATTTGCTTCAAACTTTTGATCTATCCACCTGATTCAAACACAAATTTGACAGCCAATATTTGATGGACCCGTCAAACATGTTTGATGACGTATTAACACGTTCAAATTCACTCCACTTGAAAACATTAACCAGATTCTGAGCCAACCAGTCTTTGCTCTTATTTATACCAATTTTATCGTCTTTAGTTTGACCCGACGGGCTCGAACCCACGATCGACTGCACTTGAGGCGACCACGCTAACTATTATACCACCATTGTAGTTATATTTATAATGTAAAATAAATGTAATGCAAAATATATACTCTTTATTTAACAGATAACTATGAGAAGTATTTGAGCGAAAACTGCCAAAAAATATTGAGAAAGGTCATTTCAATGTTGTATGAAATCAATGGAAAATTGATGGATGGTAGTATTAAGATTTTAGATTTGAGACATATTCTAAAGAGTAGTGATAGTTTCCAGAAAACTGTTAGTATGCTCAGAGATCAAGATATAGACAGTATTATATCAGCTTTAGATGTCAGACAGGTAGAACTGGAGGAATTTATAAAGACCAAGCAGGTTATACAGAAGTTTGTAGGCAATTGTTTACACTTTAAAGGTAAAGTTTATAATGACATACAGAAATACAGTGTTATAATTAGGTCCCCCTTAGCAAAGGCCACCCCTGTTATCAGGTCAGTAGTCCACTCTTATAAGCTCCCCCCCCCCCTTTACCAAAGGCCACCCCTGTTATCAGGCCAGTAGTCCCCTCTTATATAAGACCCCCCTTATAAAAGGCCACCCCTGTTATCAGGTCAGTCATCCCCTCTTATAAGCTCCCCCCTCACCAAAGGCCACCCATGTTATAGGGCCAGTAGTCCCCTCTTATAAGCTCTGTCCCCTCACCAAAGGCCATCCATGTAATAGGGATAGTAGTCCACTCTTATAAGCTCCACCCCTCACCAAAGGCCATCCCTGTTATCAGGTATAAGGCCCCTCTTATCAGGCCAGATTTTAGAGATTGATGCTAAAATACTACTTAATTGTCCCTCTCTAGATAGCAATGTCACTCAATATGGACATGGCGGGTATCTTATCAGAAACAGGAATTGCTTACTCTTCTGGAGTACCTGGGTTCACCCCCCCCCCCTCCCAGGTTTTTAAGTGGGGTCTATGTTGCTCATCTTTTAGTTTTCTGTGTTGTGTTTTTTGTTTTGTTTGTCTTCTTTCTGTGTCTTGAGTCCAATGTAGACTGCAGTGTCCCTGCGTTGTCTATTTTTTATTGTCCTTTCGGTTTTCCCCAACGTTTATTTTTAATGCTATCATTGTATAACCTTTCCTTTCATAACTAATGGTGAAATTTTCCATTGAATTATGCATAATGCAATTTGATTAATTCTCACCAGTATACTTATATTTCAAAGGG
>MJUT01042920.1:69775-85596 GCA_002080005.1 Gigantidas platifrons | reverse complement strand
TTTTATGATATCATATGATATTTAAATAGAACTAAGTCCTGGTTAACTTTTTTTTTTATAGTTGATGTTACTGCATTAGATGAAAAGCTGAAAGCACTTGAAAATTTAGACAAATATGATCTCCACATGATTGTGAAAACCATCTCACTTGAGGAAAGAAGACAAATTCCAGAATATAGACCAACAGTTTCGGTTTTCGAATTCAGTGATGAGGAACTTGAAATTTTACCTCTTATTAATGACCATTGTCAAGGCTTACTTTTCATGAAACTCTGGGAGAAAAGAGGAACAGAACTATCGGGACAAAAGGTATTGGGTGTAAAAGAGGTATTGGATGAGGTCTGGACACCAACATCAGATCAATGGAATGACCTCTGTCGAAAGTTGGAAAGTGGCAATATGATGTTTTCAGAATTTGAACATTTCTTTAAAAATACACATATTGACAACTTAAGACAAGAATTTCAACTAATTGCCAGAGGAGGAAATGGTGAATGGGTTCATGAAAGACTGGTACAAGTGGAAAAATTTAGAAATCTCAGAGCATGTAGATTTGGAGCAGAGGCCATCTTGGAAGTTGTTACTGAGTTTGAATTAGAAGGAGACTTCAGTCAAATTGAAGATGTGTTGGAATTGGTAAGAATTTCGTGATAGTACAAATAGTCCATTTAGAACAAATATTTGAACCATGTCTACGGTGAAAAATTTTTAGTTAACAACTGTAATATGGAACAGATTGATTAGCGAAAAAAAACTGCAATGTGTAAATATAATATATTATTATAGTATAATTACATAGTAAATTATCTGCCTTTGGAACTTTTATGCACATTACTATTAAATAGTAATGTGCATAAAAGTTCCAAGGGCAGATAATTTACTATGTAATTATTCTATTTAAAATATAAATGGACCAATTCTTATCAACTTTATATTTCCTTGAAGAAAATATAACATTTGATATAATTGTTTATTGAATTTTGATTATCTTTCTTAATGTATTATCTAAAATGTCCACCCCATGTACTACATGCATTATTATGGAAGAAAGTTTAAACAGTGATGGTAGAATGCTCACCTCACCTCTCACCTCAATACATTGAACATAAAAAAAAGACCATGACATTTGATGTTAGAAATTGAAGTCCTGGCTTGGGACATGCACAACAAGGTTGAGGCAATAAACCGGTTAATGGATTCCAAACCCTCTTCTCTTGATAATTTGATTTGCAACGACAATACATATGCATATACATATGATAAAAAACCTGCACATTATACTTTACAGACAACAGGTACTGATACAAGTATGAACAAACTAGATCATTCCTTAGTGGACACATGTTCAATATTAAACGAGGTTACTGATGAAAGAGCAGATTGCTTGAAGAAATTTATCAAATGTAAACCACTTGTGAGATGGATTAAAGAGGCTATGCCATGTAAGTTTATGAACAAATTTCAGATACTATGTAAATTTTTTGCTGTCGTATTATGATATAGATGTGTTGTCATAGTTGTCACTGGTGTTCATGTTGTTTTCCGTCTGCAATGTTTTTTCTCTCTCAATAATTTTAAGTTTTATTTAACAATACTTCAGAAATTTTAATTCAGTGTTCCTTGGTGTGGGAAAGGTTTTGGGAGTATTTGGGGATTCTAACTTGTACCCATTTTCAAAAAGAGGCCCAAAGATTTCAAATATGGTCCTTGACTTTCTGCTGTTGTATGAAGTTGTTGCTAGGAGTAGCTCTTTGCTCTTTCTCCTTAATTGTGAGTGCTTTGTGGAGAAGCAACAAATACCAATTTTATTGTCTTTGGTTTGACCCATCCCAGACTTGAACCCACAATCTACCGCACTCGAGACGAACATGCTAACCATTACACCACCGATGCTATTCACAACACTTAGTGGTGGGGTATTATGTGATACCCTCCATTATGTTGAGTGTCCATCCTTCTGTAAATTCCCCGATGGTTTACAGATAATTACTTGAAAATGAATTCAAAGTTGGTTCTAAGATTTACCAGAGATCAAGTTCAAATTTGAGTTAAATGGATTATTGGTTCCAGGGTTATGGCCCTTGGAAGACTGAAGATATGGATAATATGGTGAGGTATCAATAAATGTTCCATGAGATGCCCGATTTTTTTATGATCATGGTGGAAGGTGACACACTGATATACATTGTATGGTTATGCACCCACATACCAAATACAATGTATCTTGGACCTATCTTGAAAGACAAAAAAAGTTATGGTCCAGATATTTAAAAACCAATTAAGTAGATATTTATAGTTTAAATCTTGAACAATTTGACTTAAATTGCAGATAAAGCACCAAAAATAAAAACAGACTGGCAAGTTGAATGTCTGAAGGCTGAATATTATAAGCTAAAAAAAGAAACTGAACTGATTGAGGAACAAAGACTGAAGGTTGTGTTAGAAAAAGAGTTGTTGCAACTACAAATAAAGAAGCTGAAATATTCCTCACTAAATCTGGATGAAAGTGAAGATTGAAAACTTGTGTCTCCATAATAATGTGATTTAGTTTTAGTTGATATATTGACATTGTAATGAAATTTGGATATGCAGAAATGATGAATTCATTAAATCAGTATTATCAATTTATTCATGTCATAAGTAAAATTAATATTATATAAAATATACTTTTGTTTATGCAAAATATGTTCTTGTTATATAGTCACGAACATGGCGAATGTCATTTCCTTGGTCTGGTACTAATTGTTCTGATTGTGCATCATCCATTGGTTCCCCAAACCTTAATGCTAAGTTGTGGAGGGCACTACATGCAGTAATAATCCTGACAGCTCTTTCAAGTATTTGTTTAATCTCTCCATGCAGAAGCTGGAACTGCTTTTTTAACTGTGGCTCTAGTTTTGACATGAGCATTATTGTACCTTATTTGTGGTCTAAAATAAATGATTGATTGATTGATTTATTGTGTTTAATGTCACTTTCAGCAATATTTCAGCTATATCATGGTGACCAGTTTTTAGTGGTGGAAGAAGCCGTAATACCTGGAGAGAACCACCGACCATGGGCAAGCAACTGGTAAACTTGATCACTTGTGACTGCGAGTCGAGTGCACCCTCTTTTGCAATTTACAAAGCCGACAGCAAATTCACGCAGTATTGGTGATAGGTTTGTATGGGTTATTAGGTAATCCAACTACCTAACTCATTGAGCCACTCAGGCCCTCTAAAATAAATGATGATCCCGTCAGAACTGAACAGAGGGTATCATGATGTAAATGTTTTATATTGACACTATGACTATGTTGTAATTATGTACATTGTAGTTAACATTTCTTATAATGAAATCCTTTTACCAGTATTTCAATGCAGTACATTTGTGCAAATGTCATTGACAAAAAAGTTACGGAATGAGATATGGAAACTCACTTTCAATGTAGATTAAAGATTAATGACTTGTGGATTTCTTTAACACAGATTAATGCATGACCATATCTACACCAATGAAAAAGTCAAAGTTAAAACTGATATGAAGTAAATTACATTAAAGCCCTTACTCTGTTATTAACCATGTAATATTAACATGTTCATGTTCTTGAGAACCAAACCTGGAAGAGATGTTGCATTGCTTCTAACGCCAATGACTAAAGGTGTGTTGATTTGTTAAAAGTGGAAGATTTTAAACCCATTTTCAATTTGAACATGAGTAGTAGGGTGTGAGGTTTTTTTGTTCCCCCAAAAACCCATGGAGGGATGGAGGGACCCATATATGGGTAGACCCCACCCATATGCCATATAGGGGCATAGCCCTAACCCCCCAAAACTGACGTCACAAAAATTTGAAATTCATGTATGGTCATGATGATGCTCTCGTCGCAGTACGATTCATGGTAAAAGAATTCCCCGCATCCCGACGAAAGAACGACCAAATATGGCTTCCCTCGATGCAATATGATTCATCACATTCCGCCGTCCCGAGCGTGTGATGACTCATCAAGAATTGCCTAGATGAATTAGGATTGTTAAAAGATATTTTTATTCACACCCGTTTTTTTAAATCCATGTTTTAACCCTTAAAATTCTCAATGTTTGATTTAAAAAAGACGCTTAGATCCGTGTCGTTCAAATAGGAAAAGTAAATTACGATTTTGACCTTGATATCACATGCGCTATGGTCATATGTTTTTAATTCATCAGATGATAACAAGTATATCGGTTCTTTTAAATCTACACACGAACAACAGACATATCAAATATCCATTGCATGCAATGACCATTTAGCTTGACCCGAAATGATAAATACTGAATATTATATGTCAAAATCTGTATCACATGCCGTATCAACCCGAGAACTCTATATCACCCCAAGGGCCACGGGCCTGAGGGGTGATATAGATCGAGGGTTGATACGGCATGTGATACAGATTTTGACATGTAATGTTCATTATATCATATATTTCAACAGGGTTCGAAATTACTATTGGTCCGCTAGCCCGTGTCTAGTAAAATCAGTCACGGTCTAGCAATAACTTGTATCTTACCGGTCCGTCAGTCTAGACAATTTTACCAGAAGTTATGCTATCCGGAAAACTGTCCGGTATGATTTTTTACAATTATTTGTATCACCGTATTACCAAAACGCTTTAAATTACGAGATCGATAATTTCATATGCGCGAAGTTATATGATATTGATCAATGTCAAAATGTGGAGACACATTGAAGGGGTTTCTAAACCAACGCCCCAAAAACGGACAGCGGATGACATAAGGGAACAAAATAAAGTTTACGATAAAACAAAGCGGCGTCGAACATTCCAGGAACATTGGTTAACCGTATATAAATGGTTACAACATGAAAATGACTTGATGTTTTGCAAGTTTTGTAAAGCGTACGGACGTGGCGATGCTGACGACAAATTTATATCGGGGGACCAATAATTTTAAGAAGGATACCCTTGACTGGCATGAAAAAACAAAAGGCCATCAGAAAGCAACTGGTATTTACTCTATTTTGATGCACTAGAATATGGTATGCAGAGCATTTTGAATAATCTCATCAGTGAGATTATTCAAAATGTTCACTATATTAATACCATGTGCAAAGTGGTGGTAAATTTATTTGAATAGTAGTTTCTTTTACTGTAAGGTGATGACACAAGCTGAAATGGAATATCATATACATTTATTTAAATTAGATTTTCCATCATGCTATGTACACAAAAACAAAACCATCTCACTATTCTGTTTTCTGATATTAAAAGGAGTACACTGATTTAGTTAACATCAGATTGAAATGGCAAGTTTTTTTTCCTGTTTTAACTATAATAACAAAACATCAAATTCAGGTCTAGTGGATTTCCTGCAGGTCTAAGGATTTTTGTTTCTTCCTAGCCCTGTAGTCTAGACAAAAATCTGAAGTAATTTCAATCCCTGTTTCAACCATGCCTTTGATAATATATGTATTTTATGAAAATATTGAATTTTTTTGAAAATTTTGAAATTTTGAAATTTTTAGAATTAAAAAAAAAAAGGTTTTTTAATTTAGAAATTTTATGCAAATTTTGAAATTTTTTGGGTATACAATATACGGTATGAACGATATAGGCTTGTGACAATCATTGATAATGCATATACAAAACACCTGTATTTTAATCTAAATATATGATATATACCCATATACTATAAACACATGTCAGTGTAAACCTCAACAGAAAGAATAATTGAAGAGCGTAATTACGTAGATGTTTTTATTGCTAAATGTCTTTAATTGTGTGTTAATTAATGATTATATACTATAAGTAATCATTACCTTTTAGAATAATAACGTGTAAAAAACAGAGCTTGACCTTAGAAAACCCTCTGACTTCTGCTAAGGGTATATACCTTTCAGCATCATCTGCATTGAGGATTAAATTTCAATTGATCTGTCTTCGAGGAACCCCTTGATTTGATAATTACTGATAAACCACCGATTCCATGAATGTGTCTGTAGCAAAACAAAAAAAAATTTAAACAGGACCTTTCATGATTAACTCGACTGATAAAATCTCCACGCGTGTTTCATGTAGAATAGTGATAGTGGTCGTTTTTTTTTCGTGTAACAAAGGCACTTCATATTAGATTGATTCAAAAGACAAATATAAACTGAATGTTAGGAAGTGCTTCAATTGGATTTGTATTGCATGTAGTTGTTTTTACAGCAATCAAAAATCTATGTTTAACCGTTTTTTTTTCAGGACGCAATATTAAGTACATTTTTATTTTGTTACTGCAAAGAAATTAAATATTTTTTAAATGTTTTCTGAAAGACGACTAACATATCTTTGAGAAAAAAGTTAAATATTTTACACATTTTGTGTCTTAATAGTCAAAAAGTTCTCTTGACAGGATAGACAAAATAATGCACCATCTGTCGAAAATTTGTCACTAGTATTTTCATATAATGCCATTAAGATTGCATATTTTAGTATGTTGTTCAAGAAGTATCATTTGTTTTGTTCGTTAAATAAATATGATGTTTTAAGCAAATTGTTTTTTTCAACCTTGCAATTTCAAAAGGAGACATTTTTTGAAAATGACCCATATACTAACGTAACTACTGAAGAAGAACAGATACGTACAGAAGGCCATACTACTACATATATACAACATTGATATAACATTATGTTCAAATTCATAATATATTTCACGTTACTGCACAGAATGATTAATACGCATTTTCAATTGCATAGTATTCCAATTTTTTGCAAGCAACAGACGAGTCTGATTCTTGTATGAGACGGGCCAACTGCATAACTGGACCTAATAAAAACGTAGATATCAAATTTAGAGCACATTATGTGACCCGTTTCTGAAATAACCTTTATCAGGTACGCTCAATATCAAAATACTGGAAAGCCAGATAAATTAAAAGTGTTTGGGAGCAATAAACCAAAAGGCCTAAACATGATAGCCAAAATCAGTTAAGGGCACCTATGTCTGAGAGAGAACAATAAACCAAAAGGCCTAAACATGATAGCCAAAATCAGTTAAGGTCACCTATGTCTGAGAGAGAGCAATAAACCAAAAGGCCTAAACATGATAGCCAAAATCAGTTAAGGTCACCTATGTATGAGAGAGAACAATAAAACCAAAAGGCCTAAACATGATAGCCAAAATCAGTTAAGGTCACCTATGTCTGAGAGAGAACAATAAAACCAAAAGGCCTAAACATGATAACCAAAATCAGTTAAGGTCACCTATGTCTGAGAGAGAACAATAAAAACAAAAGGCCTAAACATGATAACCAAAATCAGTTAAGGTCACCTATGCATGATCAGGGAAGAGAACCTTTGTTTTGATAATAATTACATTATTTAGGAAGGCGTTCAAATTACAATGTAGTACATCATGCCTGGAGAACATTATGCTCCTTGCAGCACCTCACAATGAACAATAGATGGCGTTGTATGTCAGTTCCTATCAATCCGTAGACCTATTATAGTGCTGCCTTTTTTACTTGATATTGCGTTTGTAATGTTTTTCAAAGGTATGCACATTGTTGGGTGAAATACCCATAGCTTCTTTCGGAGCTCTTGTCCTTAGTAATGTCTGTGGGTACCTTAGACTATTACTAGTTAGTGGTACATATACTTGTAACTTTCTTTGTGCTCTTGTTAATATCCTTACAATTGAATGTTGAAAATGACCTCCTTCAATCGTACGATTAGGTCTAGCATAATTTTGCCAAATACACGCCTCCAAAGAATGTGAACCGAAACAATAATACAACAATGGCTATAAGAACAAACGAATATAACACATGAACATTTGTAAGACAAAAGTTTGAAGATAACAAAAGGGCAAGCGGAAACCATAAATCGAAGGAAATACAACATAATTGTAAAAGAAAAAAAGACCAAAATAAAAAACAAAACCAAAAAGAAAACAAACAAAAAACAAACAATGATCTACAAAACAATACACAGTAAGCTAAAGATGGAACAACATGAACTGATATAACTAAAGGCATAACATTTGTACACCGTATGACTACTAGTATTAAGGACTGTTATTATGATTAACATACAATAGCCGCAATTATATATCAATGATTGCTCATGATCCACCTGGATCCAAATTTATCTGAAGTTTCTCATCATTCTGATTCCGCCAAAGTTGTTAGTTCCACGGCACTTAACGGGTGATCATACATAATGCATATATCATATTTCTGTTTGTTTATATCATTACTTTCTCTGCATGTGTGTTATAGTCGATGACTTAATGTAGTAAGTATCAATTAAATTATCTTGTGATTCAACACTGAGCTCTGGTAAAGCAATCATGTTTTACAAGGCAGTTGTGTCAATATTACAAACATGCCCGTCTGTGCTGCAAGCAAGCCCTCTGACTCATACGTACTCGACCATAATGTGATATCACTTCCTACAATTGCTAAATACTGTGTAAATGAAAATGGGTGGAGTTGTTGATACATTTTTATTGGTAGCTGCGAAACAGCCCTTTTTCACTTTTGTCTAATTGATTAATGTAATACAATGTCAACATACAATATTACCCAACAGTCAATAATATTCAACAAATGTTACCGGAAGTCTGTCTATTAGCTTGATGGACTAGAGTACAAATCGTTCCCATAGGAATGTCAAAATATAACAAATATATTATCCATCAAGAAGAAAAGTTTTAAGATAACAGGGATAATCCGATGTCAAAGTCGAAAGACAGACAATACAAGGCTCAAAAGAAAAAGGACAAAAAGACAAACAAGTTTATGCCTTCTGGAGTACTTGAGTACATCCTTCGGTTTTTAGATAGATTATATTGTACAATCTTTTGTCTTTTGTGTAGTGTTTTATCTATAATTGTTTGTCTTTTTGGCCTTTGTCATTTGGATTGTCTGTTTTTCGAGTTACGGTTTCTGATTTACGCCTTTGTCATCTTCAAACTTTTCGTGGGTTCAAGAAAGTTTGTACTTTTTGTTCTGTTGTGTTGAGCAACTTCAATTTTGAATCCATATAAAATATGACATACATATCAATGAGCTCATAACTATGCTCTTATGATCAACATTTAAGGGGGTTCTGGCTTCAAATAAGGCAGGTTTATGCAATTTAAGAATTTTCTAATTTAAGTTGTGGTGGCCATCTTGAATATAGCTCAAACCAGTGGGATTGAAATTTAAACAATTTCAGGGCTATTTTTCTTCCGAGTTAAAATCAAATTGGATCATTAGTTTCAAAGAAATATAATTTTATCTGATTTTTTTCTATTTAAGATATGCCTTATTTACGTAATCGGCAATAATGTAGAGAAAATCCAGAATATACTATGTTAAAGAACTGATATACATTTTCGTTAAACATTTAGACAAATTCTGACTTGACATAAAGAATATTTGACCAATTCAAGGATTTGTTTTAGAACGGCTACAATCTTGGATACAGCGCAGATCAATTGGTTAAGTTTAGAATTGGGACCAACTAAGGATTATTCCTGCCAGGTTTGGTGCATATTGGCTGAGTAGTTTCAGAGCAGTTGTTAGATTGTTTGACGTTTGTAATTATACAATGAAAGGACATCAAAGGATCGGAATGGCTTCTCTTCGTTTTTCTTGAGACACGAATACTTCATTTCATATTTTTAAGGACATCAAATATACAAATGTCCTGTTGTGGATAACATGTAACTTTTATGAGAAAAAAAATCTTCATATCTAAACCAGGAAAAGGTCAAAATAACCCTCTCGTGATATTATTTATTTATAGGTTGCTCATTTCACTCACTCAACAATGGCAGCATTGACCTTGAATGAAGTTGCTATGGTGATGTTTTTGGTGAATGCCAATGTGTCACTTGTGGACAACAAACTGTCTCTGGTCATACTTCTTGTAAGATAGTTATTCCTACCCCCTTTCTAGCTAATTATTCAGTCTCCAACTTGCATAGCAATATGATTGCAAAGTGTTCCACTCTAAAAGAGGTTCCCAGGATGAACTGAATGTAAAACCAAAATTATAGTCGAACAAAACTATAAATGAGACCAGATAGTTTTCATTATCTTGGAGTAATAGTTCAGTCTACAGTTAAATAACAAAACATTTATCGATGATATAAAAGCCATTATCAAGTTCCTTTACTTTACGAAAGGTTTGAAGATATCAAATCAGTAATAATAAGTGTAAATCGACAGGCAATGCAATGTCCAAAAGAAAAAAAGGCAACAACAAAAAAATAATAATAACATTGATCTACAAACCATTACACAGAAAACTAAAGATTGAACAACACGAATCCCATTAAAAACTGGGAGTTAACTCAGGTGCCCTAGAAGGACTGAGGAAAAGTGGGTGTCTATAATCTGTGTCACCAGGTTCAACTATCTGTTGAAACGGTTGGAATTCAAAGCTACTTTCCTCGTTGTGTCAAAAGAGTTTGAAGATACCATAGGGGCAATCATAATCCGAACGGTAAACTAAAGTGCATATGAGAGAATAATTGTTATGCAACTTAAATTCCACATGACGTATCCTTCATTTGATTCGCTTTGAATGTATGTATTTATTTACATATCATAGAAGATACAACAAGAACTTCTCGGTCATTGTTCATGCCGGAAGTAATACATCGCTGCATTTTGTCAGATGTCCTCGGAATTCTTCTCAATGTCAACCGAAAGATTGGCAGACGATCCAAGACAAGACTGTCTTATTCAACGGAAAAACAACCCCGATATAAACATAAAGTTATTATTAAAAATGTAGGGCCAAATTGAACTTGATATAAAGGATACCACAGATACAGATAGGTCTCCTTCATACCTTGACCTACTCCTCGAAACTGACAGTTAGGGGCGGTTAAGAACGAAACTTTACGACAAAAGAGATGATTTCAATTTTCCTATTGTGAACTTTCCATTCATATGTAGTAACACCGGTATATGGAGTATATATCTCTCAGTTGATACGATATTCCAGAGCTTGTGGTTCCTATCAGGATTTCCTTGATAAATGGTTGCTGCAAACAAGAAAGCTACTGAACCAAGGGTTCCTCTTAGTTCAGTTGAATTAATCACTTAGAAAGTTTTACGGTCGCTACCATGACTTGATTGACCGTTATGAATATATGTGTAACAAATGACCACGGATATGTTCCACTTGTCGTAAACACTTCCCGGTCCTTTCCTCGTTCATGACTTATCACAATGTCTTTGTAACTAAATTAATACGACGGGTGTCACAAGTGGAGCAGGAACTGTTTACCCTTCCGGAGCATCTGAGTTCACCCACGGTTGTTAGTGGTGTTCGTGTTACTCGATCTTTGATCTTTAGTTTTATATGTATGTTTTGTAGATCGTTGTTTGTCCTTTTGTACTTTTTCTTTTAGCCATTGTGTTGTCTGTTCTTTTTCTGAATCTGATTACCCCGTTGGTATCTTCAAACTCTTCTTATTAAAGCAAGGTAAACAACTCAGCGTTCCACTATAAACAAAGATGGCGCCCATGTAATGTTAAATCTCCGTAGAGAATGTCAAGGATATATTCATTCAAACATACATTGTCTAGGGAGGATATAAAACATGAACCATTTACCTTGTTGTGGTGTATTCCATTTGATTTCCAATGCAATAGGGTAAGGAAATGGCATATAAAAGATAAGTACCACATTTTGGAAAAATCGATCATGTGACATAGAATAATGTGTAATGTTGGATAGTCTCTCATGTTCATTTACATCCATATCCTTTCTTACTAATCAAGTTTATTGTTACTAGTAGCACATGTGCTAGATACAAATTATCTTGTACATATCTACATTGTATTTATTAAGTATGATTTAGAATATGGTGATACAGTATGGAGTAACTGTACTAAAACAGAATCTGCTGGTCGAATTGTGACTGTTGTACAATGTATCTTCTCTATACAAAAAAAAACTATGCCATCAATAGAAACGTTTGAAAAAGGACAGAAAACACAAAAAGAAAAATGACAAAAAGATAAACAATGATCTACAAAACACTACATAGAAAACTAAAGAATGAGCAACACGAAGTTAAGAATTTGTATGTAAATTCTAAATAAACGTTAGAGAAAACCAATAGGGGAAACCACGAATTGACAATCCGGAGACACTGAAAACCAATAGGGGAAATCACGAATTGACAATCCGGAGACACTGAAAACCAATAGGGGAAATCACGAATTGACAATCCAGAGACACTGGTAACATCGTGCACAAGAAAGAGAATGAATACAAACAAGGGAAAAAACCCACAAAAATTAAAGAATTAGGGTTATGGTGTTTAACGACACTTTCAACAATAGTTAGGTTATATCATGGCGATCAGTTTTATTGGTGGAGAAAACCTTAGAACTTGGAGAAAACCATCGACCTACCGCAAGTTGCTGACAAACTTTATCACATAATGTTGTATCGAGTACACTTCACCATGAGAGGGATTCGAACTCACAACTTTAATGGTGATAGGTTGTTGTAAATCTAACTACCATACGATCACGACCACGACGGCTTCTAACAAATTAAAGAGGTGAGCAACATTGACATAATCAAAAACTGATGATGACTCCATGATGACTCCAGGTGCTGACGAAGAGCAAGTAGTTCCTGTTTCTTACAAGACAACCGCATTAACTTGCAATCTTCGAACGTTTCTTTTAAAGGAATCCACACAAATAATGTTCAACAAAAAGGTATACGAGATTGGATTTACTCCTCGTACAAACCAAAAGGAGAGATATTGTATAAATGGCATAGGCTGTGTTTATTGTTCAAATCTGTTCATTTATTTGTAAATAGAATATATTTTAAATGGAAATAAGTCTTATAACTGCAGACTCCATAATCAGCACATATATCAAAAATATCGTGAGGCATTTTAACTTTTATTTCAATACTACATATTTATATAGCAAAATTTTCCTAACTGAATCTCCAATGGCAAAACATGTATAAACAAACGAAAAAAACCTGCACAATGAAAGCGGGAGGTTTGGCGCCGTAAAATCTGATTCAACCCACCATTTCTTTGGAAATGCCTGTACCAAGTCAGGGCCATTGCGGTTTTCCCAGTTTTCCGGTTGTTGACTGATTTTGTCTGTTTGTTGATTTATGAGTTTTGCCTTTCCCTTTGGAAGATTCCTCGGTGTTCGGTAATTTTATTATTACCACGGCACTTAACGGGTNATCATACATAATTCATATATCATATTTCTGTTTGTTTATATCATTACTTTCTCTGCATGTGTGTTGTAGTGGCTGACTTAATGTAGTAAGTATCAATTAAATTATCTTGTGATTCAACACTGAGCTCTGGTAAAGCAATCATGTTTTACAAGGCAGTTGTGTCAATATTACAAACATGAAGGTCTGCGTTGCAAGCAAGCTCTCTGACTCATACTCGACCATAATGTGATAACACTTCCTGCAATTGCCAAATACTGTGTAAATGAAAATGGGTGGAGTTGTTGTGCTTGAAGAGTAAACCGTTGTGGATACCTTTTTAATGGTAGCTGCGAAACACCCTCGAACGTGGTTGATGGTGCAGCCCTTTTTCACTTTTTCCTAATTGATTAATGTGATACAATGTCAACGTACAATAGTATCCAACAGTCAATAATATTCAACAAATATTACCGGAAGTCTGTCTATTAGCTTGATGGACTCGAGTACAAATCGTTCCCATAGGAATATCAAAATATAACAAATATATTATCCACCAAGAAGAAAAGTTTGAAGATAACAGATAATCCGATGTCTAAATCGAAAGACAGACAATACAAGGCCCAAAATAAAAAAGAATAAAAAGACAAACAAGTTTATGCCTTCTGGGGTACTTGAGTACATCCTTCGGTTTTTAGATAGATTATATTGCACAATCTTTTGTCTTTTGTGTAGTGTTTTATCTACAATTGTTTGTCTTTTTGGCCTTTGTCATTTGGGCATTGGATTGTCTGTTTTTCGAGTTACGGTTTCTGATTTACGCCTTTGTCATCTTCAAACTTTTCGTGGGTTCAAGAGTTTGTACTTTTTGTTCTGTTGTGTTGAGCAACTTCAATTTTGAATCCATATAAAATATGACATACATGTCAATGAGCTCATAACCATGCTCTTATGATCAACATTTAAGGAGGTTCTGGCTTCAAATAAGGCAGGTTTATCCAATTTAAGAATTTTCTATTTTAAGTTATGGTGGCCATCTTGGATATAGCTCAAACCAGTGGTATTGAAATTTGAACAATGTCAGGGCTATTTTTCTTCCGAGTTTAATTCAAATTTGATGATTATTTTCAAAGAAAAATAATTTTATCTGAATTTTTTCTATCTAAGATATGCCTTATTTACGTAATCGGCAATAATGTAGAGAAAATCCAGAATATACTATGTTAAAGAACTGATATGCTTTTTCGTTAAACATTTGGACAAATTCTGACTTGACATAAGGAATATTTGGCCAATTCAAGGATTTGTTTTAGAACGGCTACAATCTTGGATAGAGCGCAGATCAATTGGTTAAGTTTAGAATGGGGACCAACTAAGGATTATTCCTGCCAGGTTTGGTGCATATTGGCTGAGTAGTTTCAGAGCAGTTGTTAGATTGTTTGACGTTTGTAATTATACAACTAAAGGACATCAAAGGATCGGAATGGCTTCTTTTCGTTTTTCTTGAGACACAAATACTTCATTTCATATTATTTACACATGTCCTGTTGTGGATAACATGTAACTTTTATGATAAAACCAGGAAAAGGTAAAAATAAACCTCTCGTGATATTATTTATTTATAGGTTGCTCATTTCATTCACTCAACAATGGCAGTCTTGACCTTGAATGAAGTTGCTATGGTGATGTTTTTGGTGAATGCCAATGTGTCACTTGTGGACAGCAAACTGTCGCTGGTCATACTTCTTGTAAGATAGTTATTTTTTCCCATCAACCCCCTCCCCCATTTTCTAGCTAATTATCCAGTCTCCAACTGGCATAGCAAAATGATTGCAAAGTGTTCCACTCTAAAAGAGGTTCCCTGGATGAACTGAATGTAAAACCAAAATTATAGTCGAACAAAACTATAAATGAGAGCAGACAGTTTTCATTATCTTGGAGTAATAGTTCAGTCTACAGTTAAATAACAAAACATTTATCGATGATATAAAAGCCATTATCAATAAGAGCTATGTTCCTTTACTTTACGAAACGTTTGAATTAGATATCAAATGAGTAATAATAAGTGTAAATCGACAGGCAATGCAATGTCCAAAAGAAAAAAAGGCAACAACAAAAAAATAATAAGAACATTGATCTACAAACCATTACACAGAAAACTAAAGATTGAACAACACGAATCCCATTAAAAACTGGGAGTTAACTCAGGTGCCCTAGAAGGACTGAGGAAAAGTGGGTGTCTATAATCTGTGTCACCAGGTTCAACTATCTGTTGAAACGGTTGGAATTCAAAGCTACTTTCCTCGTTGTGTCAAAAGAGTTTGAAGATACCATAGGGGCAATCATAATCCGAACGGTAAACTAAAAGTGTATATGAGAGAATAATTGTTATGCAACTTAAATTCCACATGACGTATCCTTCATTTGATTCGCTTTGAATGTATGTATTTATTTACATATCATGGAAGATACAACAAGGACTTCTCGGTCATTGTTCATGCCGGAAGTAATACATCGCTGCATTTTGTCAGATGTCCTCGGAATTCTTCTCAATGTCAACCGAAAGATTGGCAGACGATCCAAGACAAGACTGTCTTATTCAACGGAAAAACAACCCCGATATAAACATAAAGTTATTATTAAA
>MJUT01042920.1:21951-39405 GCA_002080005.1 Gigantidas platifrons | reverse complement strand
AATGGGAAGACCAAAGTCCAATCAGAGACCGGTAAAGAGAAAAACAGAACGGAAGCTGGTAAAACAGGAAATTCCTCACAGCATGGAAATAACAGCAATGGGAAGACCAAAGTCCAATCAGAGACCGGTAAAGAGAAGAACGAAACGGAAGCTGGTAAAACAGGAAATTCCTCACAGCATGGAAATAACAGCAATGGAAAGACCAAAGTCCAATCAGAGACCGGTAAAGAGAAGAACGAAACGGAAGCTGGTAAAACAGGAAATTCTTCAAAGACAGAAGAACAAAAGACAGATAAAAAGCATTCAAGTGGAAATGATAAAATATCAGAAAATCAGCCAGATGCTAAGAAAAAGAAAAATGAAGCAAATAACAGTTCAAAGGGTTCTCAGCCCAATTCCAATGGGAAGGCAAATGATAAAGGAAATACATGTACTTCAAATAAACCTCAGGTACTTCTAGAAAAATCTCATTAATAATCAATATAATTTAAGAAATGGATCAAATATATCTTTATAATCTTAAAAAGGTTTAGACAATTGGTGCCATAAACAAAATGTTATTAGAAACATAGAAAGTTCTTACATGTAATGACATTGATTTTTGGTTTGATTGCAGCTATGCTAAACCAAAGACATTGTAATATTAATGGGGTAATTCCAGCATGCCTGTGAAGCAAGCAGACAAACTGTGTATAACAACAGATGAACAAAAACTTTTTCAAATAGGTTAAATTTGTTAGATTATTGAATCAAATTAGATTTAAGAATTTCTTAGAAACTACATGGTATATAAAGTAAAAAAAAAATCACCATTAATCTTCAAATATATATAACCTACCGGTATATATGTTACTAGCAGCCTTTCCTGACAAATATGTTGCCATTTCAGCTGACAAAGCATCCAACACTTTATTTTTATGTAAGGCATATTACTTTTATAATGTCTTTTTAAATACCTGGGTATCAATTAAACCTAGTTTATATACCTACAACTTGAAGAAATAGCAGCATTTAAATGTTATGAGACTGAGTAATTGTTATTTAACACAGTGATTCAGCTAGCGCTCGTCACTTTCGTCATTGACGATTGATATGTTGTCACTTGTGCGTCGTCGTCGTCGTCGGCGTCCAATGTTAACGTTTGCGTTTAGCTCCAATGTAGACAAACTACTTGGCCCAGGTTGATGAAACTTCACATGTGAGTTTGTCGGGAACATTTAAATTCACCGCACACAAATATAGGTCACCGTGACCTACTATTTCTGCCTGAATGACTTCGACATTTTTGCGTTAACGTTTGCGTTTAGGTCCAATGTAGACAAACTAATTGGTCCAGGTTGATGAAACTTCACATGTGAGTTTGTCGTGGACAGTTAAAAACACCGCACACAAATATTGGTCACCGTGACCTACTATTTCTGCCTGAATGACTTCGACATTTTTGTTAAGACCTGTTTTACTATTACATTTTATGTCCATTTTGAATACCATTAAATGTTTTTCTTTTGGCTAAACTGAAGTATTGCTCTTAACCAAATTAAACACTAACCACATGGTTATGACATTCACATGTAACTATAGATTGCACAGGCGAGCTGGATGGTCTGCCTTGCGACCAGGTATTTTTATGTTTGTTATGCACCACAGTGCTGCATGAATACATAAATTCACTGAGGGAATTATGTTTGTAATTTGTTCGTCAATACGCATGAGCGAATTAAAATATATCGTGAGTTTTATCACTGTATTATTTATATAGCCAATGAAGGACTTCATGTTAGAATTAGCAATATCATAGCAAGAACATGTTACTTCTTGATGAGATGCAGATTCAGTCCATGTCATTATCATGTCATATTAGAAGCATATTTTTAGGACATCAATGCATTAACTATGTTTCATTTTTTATGCCCCCGCGACTATTGGTTGGGGGGCATATTGTTTTACCCCTGTCCGTCCATCCGTTCGTCACACTTAGTATGCATAGTTTGTCCGGCTAACTCCTCCTACAGTTTTTGAGCTAGACCTTTTATATTTTGTAGACAGTTAGTACTTACACTGAAGGTGTGCATATTTTATGGATTTTGACTTTCAACAATTTTTTACAAAATTATGGATGCATGAACTTAGACAGATTTTGCTAAATCCATATAGGATATATGGTTTGTCCGGCTAACTCCTCCTACAGTTTTTTAGCTAGACCTTTTATATTTTGTAGGCAGTTAGTACCAACACTGAAGGTGTGCATATTATATGGATTTTGATTTTCAACAATATTTTTTATGAACTTAGCCACTGACCTTTTGCAATTATAACCTCGGGGGCATTGTATGTGTCTTACAGACACAAACTAAGACACAAGCACCTTTTAAAGTCTATGCATAAGTTTTCTACATCATACCCAATGAATAATATAGCATTCCTTGAAATTAAGTTATATTGAAAATCCATTTTGGCTCTTCAAGATGCTTTCTTTGCATTATACCCCTACACATTCCTCAGAACCAAACCAAAAGTTAAGGTAGTGAATTGGGGTGGGGTGGGGGTTGAGGTGGATAAGGTTGAGACGGGGGCATTCAATTTTCTAGTTTTTATTTATATTCTAGAAAATTGTAAATATTTAGTTGTGATCTATGTGAAATGGCAGCTAATAAGAATACTCTTGAAATGCTCTTGGAGATGTGTATCTATATTTTCTATTTCTACAATAACTTAATGAAATAGTATTCATGGTACCTCATGTAATAATTCCTTTTTAGTAAATAGTTCTATAATGGCTGAATAGTAGCTATTAGTAAAATCTCAAAAGATAGTAAAATTAAATTAATAATGATTTGAACTTATCTTGCAGACTAGAAGTTCCTCAAATATTTTGAAAAGCTATGCTGCTGCAGTGGGTGGGTAAGTTGTTATATTAAATTCAGTCCAGTCAGACATTTTGTTGCCCTGTTTGTTGTTACTACAAGATACAGAGTTTTTTTCCTTCACGTCCTTTTGAAATTTCCTGCCTATGTTTTTCAAACTGATTTGACCTTATGCTTTTTGAGATAAAAGGTTCAAAGGTAGCCAATGCAGTATTTTTTTTATATTGAGTCTGATTTGTATACATTTTTTTCCCAGTGAAATTTCATAAAAATTTCTGTCTGGAGTGAGTTGTACAACATATTTATCGCTTTTATCCTTATGAAGTTATGAGGGGGGCCAAACGGGGTACCATTGCCTAAAATTTTTAATTTTTACTTCAAATTTTATTTTAATTTTTTTCTCTGTAAGCTCCTTATCAAATTCCTTCCTGTACTTTTCAAACAGATTCTACTTACTGATAAACGTTTGCTGGACAATAATTTGTTTCTGTTAAACCCTTGTTGACTTGTTGTTGTCGTATGATGCTTTTTTAGCTCACCTTGCCAAAGGCAATGTGAGCTTTTGCCATCACTTGGCGTCTGTCGTCTGTCGTCCGTTAACTTTTCACATTTTAATCTTCTCCTCTAAAAGCCCTCAGCCAAATGAAGTGAAACCAGATAGAAAGCATCTATGGAAGGTCCTCTCTAAAGATTGCTAATTTTGTCCCGATCCATTAACAAACATGGCCGCCATAGGCAATTCTTGTTTCTGATAGGCCGATTTAAAAAAATCTTCTCCTCTGAAACCACTTGGCCAAATGAACCGAAACTTAGTAGGAAGCATCTATGGCATGCCCTCTATAAAGATTGCTCATTGTGTCCCGATCCGTTAATAAACATGGCCACCACAGGCAATTCTTGTTTCTGATTGGTTGATTTCTAAAAAATCTTCTCCTCTGCAACCGCTTGGCCAAATGAATCGAAACTTCCTAGGAAGCATCCTTGGAAGGTCCTCTATAAATCTAGCTCATTTAGTTTCGATCCATCAACAAATATGGCCACCACAGACAATTCTTGTTTCTGATTGGTTGATTTCTAAAAAATCTTCTCCTCTGAAGCCGCTTTGCCAAATGAACCGAAAGTTGGTAGGAAGCATCTTTTGAAGGTCCTCTATAAAGATTGCTCATTTAGTTCCGATCCGTTAACAAACATGGCCACCATAGGCAATTCTTGTTTCTGATTGGCCGATTTTTTAAATCTTCTCTGAAACCACATGGCCAAATGAACTGAAACTTAGTATGAAGCATCTATGGCAGGTTTTTTATATCCATTACTCATTTTGTCCCAATCTGTTATCAAACATGGCCGCCACAGACAATTCTTGTTTCTGATTGGTTGATTTCTAAAAAATCTTCTCCTCTGTAACCACTTGGCCAAATGAATCGAAATTTGGTAGGAAGCATCCTTGAAAGGTCCTCTATAACCATTGCTCATTTAGTTCCAATCCGTTAACAAACATGGCCGCCACAGGCAATTCTTGTTTCTGATCGGTTGATTTCTAATAAATCGTCTCCTCTGAAACCGCTTGACCAAATGAATCGAAACTGGTAGGAAGCATCCTTGGAAGGTCCTTTATAAAGATTGCTAATTTAGTTCCGATCCATGAACAAACATGGCCGCCAAAGGCAATTCTTGTTTCTGATTGGTTGATTTCTAAAAAATCCTCTTCTCTGAAACCCCTTTGCCAAATTAATCGAAACTTGGTAGGAAGCATCCTTGGAAGGTCATCTATAAAGATTGCTCATTTAGTTCTGATCCGTTAATGAACAGCCACCACAGACCATTCTTGTTTCTGATTGGTCGATTTCTAAATATCTTCTTCTCTGTAACTGCTTAGCCAAATGACCAAAACTTGGTGGGAAGCACCTATGGGAGGTTCTGTATTAAGTTTCTTCAGAGCAGAATGAAAGGTGTGAGTAGTGATGGAACGATTATCGCCGATGATCGATTAACGGTCGTTTGAGTGGCAACGATGCTGATAATCGATTCCAAATTCAATAATCGAATATCGCCAACATCGCCGATTCCGGATTTTTGGTTCCGTTTCCGGTATCCGTATTAGAAATTACGTTAATCAAAGTCAAAATGGCTGAAACAAACAACGGCTTGAATCACAAACTTGCCATCATGTATTTAAGTTTACCAGGATTATCTGAAAGAGTATTGAGTTTGTATGGACAAATACCGGGCTCACCAATAATCATGCTTTTTCTTCAATATTCACATAAAAGGAGCTCCCATGTTCCTGAAATTTGACCCATACAGGATTTGATGTTGAATATTTTATTCCAAACTTGTTAATTGCATCCTTTTTATGATCATTGTGCAGTAGCCAGTATGTTCGTTTTGTGAAAGGTAGGGGAACATGCGGTAGTGGGGAAAGAAACGTTAAAATTTGGATCGATTTTCGGAAGTCTCCCAGCTTTTCCCTCACTTCAAGTCAAGAGAGAGAGAAGTCAAGTCGTCCTGTTTTTACTATGTCGTATATGTGTGGTGAGCCCTGCAAATAGTTAATAAAAAAAGGTGTAGGCTAAGTCCAAAAAACATTGTCCTCCTTGTGATTTTGAACCAAAAAATTGATATTGGTAGATTCCTGAAATATTGCTTACATGTATATGGTGACATAAACTGAAAATGCTAGGTTCTAGTCTGTTTCTAATTTGGTTTCCAATTCATGTTGTTTGAATTTTGTTTTACCATGTTCACTGTGTTTAAAAAAAATGTTTGACAATGTTTTTCTGCAACATAAAATTTTTTTGAATTGCCAAGTAAACACTCAAGTTTTATGTGCATATCAATGTTTTTCGTGCATCACAAATTAACTTCATTCTCTTAATCTTCTGTGTGTATGACCTTTTAAATGTAGGCTTTAGTTTGACATTTAAATAATAGGACCTTGGTCGTGTTTTGGCACATTAAAACACATTAAAAGTTATATTCAGTTTAGTAGTTACAATATACAACAATATCTGAAATATATTAATGCTCTGATAAGACTTAACTATTTTCCGATTAATAATCGATTAATAATCGATTATGCCCTTCCGATTATTGCCGATAATCGATTATGAAAATTTTCCGATTCCCCATCACTAAAGGTGAGCGACACAGGCTCAGCCCACTGAGCCTCTAGTTTTAATGTAGCCTTTATTGCATATATTTATTATTACTTGTTAATAGCTAAATGTTTCAAAAAATATTCTAGAACCAGAAACAAAAACGTAGATATCTAATTTAGAAAATATTTAAAACTGATACATGGGTGCCATTATAATTAAGATTACCTCGGCCTGTCATGATCATCTTGTAGTTGGATTTACAACTATCTATGCAATCAGTGGCTATCACCACTAAAGTTGTGAGTTCAAAACCATCTCATGGTGAGGTGTACTCGATACAACATAATCTGACTTGCGGTGTAACAAATTTTTATATCCTACCTATGATAGTATCCTGTGGATAAAATTTGTGTACAATTTTTATCCATCTGGGATAAAATATTTAAGAAATTTTATCCATTGTGTAAAAATAATATTCTTTCCATAGGATATTATTTCTTAAAAACTTAGGTAGGATAACATTTCTCTGATATGATATCCCAGATGGATAATAGTTGTACACAAAATTCATCCCTTGGATAATATAAATGGTACTAAGTAGAAAAGGAATTTTATCCTAGAATACTTTAATTTATGTAAACAAGGGACATAATAAAAGTCTAAGAGATCAATATATATTTATAACATTAACATTTTTACAAAAGAAATTCAATTAATTTAATTGAAATATTCCTATATAGATACACAGAGGAATTTATATCAGGGTATTGATTTTTAACTTTACTGCATATTGTATGTGCAGAATAAGTATATTACTATGACCTTTCCAAAGCTGCATGTTTTTTTTTTATTTGGCAGTAAATATGCTTAATTTCCAGCTACAAGTAAATGAGGTTAATAACTCACCTTCACCAACTCTATCATACATCTTATCTTCTTTTGACATGAAGGATTCTGCACGTTTTCTGAGTTCCCTCTTTTCATTAGCTGTAAGCTTTTCATTATAGTCTTTTGTTAAATATCTTAACAAGTTATTGTATTCACTTCCATCCATGATGTTAGGGTTGTAATGTACCAATCTTTTTCACCAATAAGATATCTTTAATTATCATAAGACATATTGAATAAAACGTTTTCGTAACATAGAATTTTAAGGATATAATATAAATGATATAATGTCCCATAGGATAATCTTTCATTAATTTTATATCCTAGGATATAATCATTGTTATTCATTTTATCCCTTTAGGATAATAAATCACTTAAAAGATTTTACCCACAAAGAACAAATTAGCTCAAATAATTTATCCATCAGAGAGGATAAAATATTGATGACAAGGATGTTTTTCCTTTTCTTTTTATCCATTTAAAACCATGAAAATATCCTTCAGGATATTTTTTCTCTAAAATTAAATCCCCTAGAACATTTTATACTAGGGATGATATATTGATGATTACAGCGGCATGTTGGTGGTTTTCTCCGGGTATTCCTGTTTCCTCCACCATTAAAACTGACCGCCACGATATACCTGAAATATTGTTGAAACCTATACCACATGGTAGTTGTGTATTAGTCACATTTACTGCACTGAAAACACTAGTACTTCAGTAACAATCAATTTTTTTGGGAATGTCAAAAAAAGGCATGAATATCTATAAACTGGTAGATAATCATAAGAGAAAAGTTTGCATAAAAAAAATTGGAATAATGCTACAACTGATTTTTTTTTTATCTTTTCAGATATCAAGATACCTATTATAATATCAATCAAAATGTTGCTGCAGGAAATTTTGAAATATGCTTCCATGTTGTGTTCTCACCAAGTATTTTGCAGAACCCCCAAAAAGATGTTCCATGTTTTACATTTAAGACTTTGGAACATAAGGACCAATTCAACAAAATGCAGATGGAAAGTTAAGTAATTCAATTGTGCCATCATTATTTTTGATAAGAAAAATGAAAAAAAATGTTAAAAGATCACCAAAATTCTAATGAGTCTGAAATATAAACATTTATTTGTACCATAGGTAGGTGGAATTCTCTATGTAAAAAGTGTGGTGCAAATTCCATAACTTTGCCATTTTGATTGCAACTGGTTCAGTAATAGTTCATGCAGTTCAGTTTGCCAATGAAAATCCAATACTTTGCAGTGTGAGATTTTCATTCAAAGCTACAGAGGTGAAAATACAACCTGTCTGCATTGAGTTTTGATAAGTTTTAAAGAAGATGAAACACAAATTTAATTAACAAAGAAAATAAAGTTTAATTCTACAGACAATAAAATTGGATGCATTTAAACGAAGTACTCTGCATATGTATGGAAACAAATACTACATCATCAGTTTTCATACCATATATTGTACAAGGAAGTATATACTAAACTACTAACTTACAGGTAGTATTTTTTTTGTCTATGCACTTCTTAAAGTTCTTTATTGCAGTTCGACAAAGGATGACGAAAGTTTTGTAGTACCGATATATGCGTCATTCAGAAACTTTTTCAATTTTATATATAATGACACACTCGCAACTTTGATAAAAGCTAAAACATTTGTATCATTTTGTTGGTTATCGGCAAATAACACCACAGTGTTATTAATAAACCACATGGGCTGTGTCCTCATGAGTTTAAAAATAGAGAGAATGGTGGTGTATTTATCGAAAACTAACAAAATGGTATTATGTTTGGTTTGGTTTATGGTGTTTAATGCCACTTTCAACAATATTTCAGTTATACCATTGCAATTAGCTTTATTGGTGGAGCAAACCGGAGTAACCCACCAACCTGTCGCAAGTTCATAACTGACAAACTTGATCTCATAATGTTGTATCAAGTACACCTCGCCATAAACGGGGTTCGAACTCACAACTTTAGTGGTGATAGGCACTGATTGCATAGGTAGTTGTAAATCCAACTACCATGCGATCATGACAGTCCCCTAATGATATTAGGTAAATAACACTTTACTAATGGTTGTTTCTTATTTTCGTTAACAGAGAGTGGAAAGATGGCTTTATAGTTTACAATATAGACTGTACTTTACCAATGTACATGATAAATGTTGAATTTTACTATACATACTGTGTACAGAGGGGAAATGAAACAATCTGGGAACATATTGCTTTTGATGGAAGACTAACAGAAAAGGGTATCCGTAGATGTTTTAAACTTTCGAATGTCTTGCAGCAAGGTAAATTGTTCAAATGTAAAAGTAATTAACAAACTTATATAGGTAAATAGGTTTTTGCTGTTCTGTTTGATCCCAATTTTGAAGCTTAATTTTTAGCTATGCAAGTTATTATCATTTCCGTAGCCATAAAGCCGGTACACACGATAAGATTTGTATCATAAGACTTGTATTATAATACATAATATTGTTGTGTGTACAGTCTGGATACAGTGTATTATAAGATTTTTTAAATCTTATGAGACTGTATTAAGGATAGAGCAATGTTCTATCCTTAATACAAGTCTTAGCTTTCATTTTTATCCAATCAAAATGATCAATTTGGGGGGTTACACATCTGCATCAGCACCATAATAAATACATGTGTAACTTAAAGTACATGGTTCTTGCAAAGCATGGCCGAGTTCTCAAATATTGATGTGGAAAAGCTTGTTGTTGCATGGGAAGAAGAAAAAGATTTATGGAATATATCAGGGGGAAAATTCAAAAGTTTTTATAACTATTTGGATTTTCCCTTCTCAGCTCTACTACTAAGGCATGATGTGCTCCAAAAACATTTCTTCATTTTATCCAAGGTCTTGTCCAGCATTTCCTCTTAACTTTCCTGTTTTTTAATAATTTCATAGCGGCACATAGAAAAATAATGGACACAGTTGCAATTACTTCATCTTCCTGTTGACACCATTTGGCGGGAAAAAAACAGATGTTTTTGATCATTTGTTTATTATCTTATAAGATTAATCTTAGTGTGTGTACAATAGAGTCTTATAATACAACAATCTTATAATACAAGTCTTATGGTACAAATCTTGTGTGTACCGGCCTTTACTGTTTTCATGGGTGTATGTAATTATATAGGCATTTCACCAATTGTATCATTTTTGTTGTTGTTGTAAGTCTTAAAATGGAATGTCAAAAGATTTTAGGAATTGGTCACTATTTTTTGCTCACCTAACCCAATGTGTCATGTCTGCTATTGTCATCACTTTACGTCGGTCATTGTCGGTAAATTTTTGACATTAGAACAGACACATGCATTTAGTAGAGTTGTAATGTGTCTGTTAGCTTTTCTAAGGCAATACTGGCCACTGATGATACCCACCTCAAGTGTTTAAATTTACTTGTTACTTCAACTGTCATGGCTTTTCTCCTTCCTGAAGTCTGGTTGTCACGATGTAGCTAAAAAATTACTGAAAGTGACAATAAATTATTATTGAAAAATAAATTCAGATCTGTATAAGAGCCAATTTCATAACATTTTGTTTGGTTTCAGGTGTTTTTCATGTTTATGATGGAGTTGTCAGAGAACATCCAGACAAAAAAAGCAAAAATTTCCTTGTTCATTTGAGAGATGTTATCTTTGAGAAAATTGGTATAGATGAATATAGGAGAGTGTTGATGAAAGATGCAGAAGTAGCAGTGTCTGCACTCCATCCTACATGGCAGCTTTCAGGAAAAAATGCAGACGGAATGAATGGGGAAGAGATGCTTAATCATGTCAGATACATTATAACTGGTGTGAGAAGAGTATATGTACAAACTGTTAGATTGTGGTACAGTGGCTCTGATTTTGATAAAATTGTTGCTGGGGTAAGTACTATTAAAGCAAGCTAGGAAAAGGCAAGGGGAAAATAACTTTCTTTAACTGTTTAGCATGTGCGTGAACCCCACAAATTCATTTATTGAGTTATACACTATTGGTGCAACTTGTGGAGCAGGTACTGCTAACACTTAAATTGCACATGCACTTAGTCTCTTTTTATTTTTTTCTGGCGATACTCTAATATTTAACAACAACATGCCATTTGGAGTAATGTTGCATAACATACCTTTCATTTATCTTTGACCTGCCAATCATATGCAAGACAGTTAAATATACTGGTCAATTGAGTAACAGCTCTTGGCATGTACATGGTCTTAAACAGAAGGCTCATCCAGGGACACAGCTAGGAGTGTGTGCTCTCCATGGCAGCCAGCCCTTGGGTTTTCCTCCCTATGCAACAACCCCCTAAAATTTTTGGTAAGCTGATTTTGACATAGCAAATTTCAATTGTAATTAACATGCTGAATTTTTTTTTTTTAGTTTTTACAACCTAAAGTGAAGTGTATGATAAGAGAACTACACAAGAGAAAAAAAGAAACTCTTACAGATGATGGGCAGACCCTTCATCTTGTGACTGCACTGACATTAACATGGATGGTAGCAGAACATGGCATTAATTTAGATCCAGAATGCACCACTCAGTTGTGTGAGGCATTGCTTCCTTCACTTACTATGAAGAGAGATAACTCAAGTGATATTAATGGTTTAAAAGATTACTTCCCTTCTCTGAGGTATTGTCACCATTTTACATATTTTGTCGTCTGCTAGCTTTTCACTTTTCAGTTTTTTTCTTATAAATATCGGACCAAAAAGAACCAAACTTGGTAAATGTAATACCTGACTTCAATAAAAAGTGCCTAGGTTAAACTAGTTTTATGGGCCCAAATCTCCCCTTCTGGTGAGACAATTGTAATGTGTCAAGATTTTAATATCATCTGATATTTTCTGTAGTACAATATTATACATGTACAATTATTGCCTTCATATGAGGTGAACACAGAAAGTTGTCAACCCGAGGGTTAACTACTCTAGGTGTTAGCCTGAGAGAAAACAACCTCTCGAGGGTTAACTACTCTAAGATGCTTATAATTTGAATGATTTGTTTTGCAGAAGACAACAATATAATTTCTGGTATTAGAATATTAAAATACAATTACAGAACCAAACTCACGGTGCATAGCCATAATGGATTCTTTTGGATAAAACGGATTCTTACGGAACAAGAAACGGATCATTTCGGCTTTTTTCTCAACATGAAATGGATGACAATGCAAATAAGACAAAAGTTATGGAACAGGAAAGGTAATTAAAACAATCTAACTATGTGCACGGAACTTTTGAGCTTACCGACAGACCACTTTTCCTTTACAGCTGTATAATTTCCTCTCATATATTATACAAAGTGTGCACAAAACAGGACCCGTTGACTTCGTCTTTTTCATATCGATAGTTTGTTACTTATTTACACTTTATTCCTCAAAATATATACATAGCTGATTCATAATACATTCTCTTTACATGGGGACTTATTTCTAATCATAACATCAATTAATTTAACAGAAAATAAACCACGCAGGTAACGGATTCTTTGTGATTTGGTCATTTCTGGCATCGGACTACTTTCGAATCATAATTAATAGTGAACCCTGTTGTACTACTCGGGACCTATTTACTGAATAAGTATCATTGCTATATCTATCATATATCATGTCTAGTAACTAAGAGATCAATTTAACAAAAGTTGTTTATGCATAGAAAATAGCTCAAAGTGACCTAATTAATAGTGAACCATGTTGTACTATCCAAGACCCGTGGCCAAGTATCTCTATTATCTGAGAAATGGACCTAAACGCAAGATTTAAATGGTTATTCATGCGTTTAATGTAAGTCGAAGTGATCAAATTAATAGGAACCCTGTTGTACTACCCAAGATCTGTCCAACTGGTAAATATCTATACCATGTCTAGTATCTGAGAAACGGACCTAAATAAATAGGAACGGACGTAGATATGGACATACGGACGGACAATGGCAAATAAATGTGACAAAAAATGTCAGAACATGATCAAAACGGAGAGTCCATAAAAAGAAAAGGAAAATCCCATCTAGCATGATCTCCAACAAAACAAATGATGGACAACCGTCATATTTCTCACTGGATACAGACATTTTTGAGTGAAAATGGTTGGTTAAACCAAGTTTTACATAGCTCTTAACCGCTCAGATTGAAAATTATCCATATTGACAACATCGTAATAGTAAAACATTTGAACGTCCATTGACGAAAGTCTTTCCCATGGAAATCATCTTTACTCTCAAATTCTAGAACCAAACATCAAGGCCAACACACTGACTCAAGTCTTGTAATTGGAAAAGAGAAGGAAACCACAGACAACCATCCTACTCCTGACTGGGTACATGTATTTCTATGTGGAAATGGTGGGTTAAAAGAGCTTTAAACCTCCCTCTTGTATGATTATTGTCCATAGTTTCGCAAGGCAACACAAGTTTCACCCCTCCAAACAAAAGGGTGTGGGTCAAAAACTAATTGAATCCATCTTGAAGAAATTTTGAAAAATTTTGTAAAATCAGGATAGTTCTCTTGAGGAAAAGCACGAGCTACTTTTTATTGACAGACTTCGATGTAGATGTAAAAATCTGAGTAGCAGCTCAGTATAGGCTCTAATATATCGGAAAAGTTGATTGAAATATGTATACTACATAAACGGGTGAGGAAGGAATATTGCTGCTAAGATGTGGAAAATTAACAATATCAAAATTAAAATCGTTCCTTTTGAAATATATCACGACGTTAACACTATCCCCAAAATTATCTGCCACAGTAACTAATCTCTGCTCCCAAAAATCTGTAGTCGTTCGAATTCATTGCTCTAAAAAGAAAAGAACACCTGTACTCAATTGATCAATAACATCCTAAAGAATCCGTTTCTCAAGTTTATTTACATTTTTGTTAAATATAATAGTAGTTATGCAAAATTACACCCGATAGCAAGTTAACACTTTCAAATTATCAATTTTATATCTAAAAAGCGACATTTGAGCCAGATGTGTCATTAAATTATTTTGTATCGGTGAAAACAACATGCTCAGCGACGAATTGTTGAAAAAAAAAGTTTGCGTTTGTTCGTTAAAAGTCAACGAAAACGACAGCTTTAACTTCCCCGCACAAATCACTTGATAAAAAGGATAATTGAAAAGTTTCGTCGTACCGTTCCCTGACAGATTTAGGGAATTTTTAGTTGTAAAACAGAGAAATAATCAGAGCACATTCCTACACTTCTTCGAAATGATCCTTCCCGCGATTCCGAAAGAATCCGTTTTTTCCAAAAGAATCCGTTATGGCTATGCACCGTGAAACTGAAAAAAACACAGATTTTCGACTGCATTATGTATGTTTGGGTTGTTCAGAGGGTTGTCTCCCTTGTTAGCAAATTTTGCAAAAAACATCTGAATTGTCTTAACTTTTACATAGTAAAAAATATGTAAGGTATAATAATGAAAGTTGTGAAACTGAGGATTGTTTTTTCCACTAGGAAATACAACCACTCGAGAGATGACAACTTGATGTTCACCTCATATGAAATCAATAACTGTTTTATATACCAAAATTACTCTTAAGATGTTTAAAAACTTCAACGTTTTGTTGACAACAAAATAATTTCCGGAATAGTAAATACAATACTAAAAAAAAAGATTTCAGTGCACTACCAATTGTCAGGGGTTAATGTAGACCGGGCGACAACCTATTGTTCTTCCTCTTCATTATCTAGTTTGAGTTGTCCACTGATCTGTCTTCCTTGTCAGCAAATTTTCGGTAAAACTTTCAAATTGTCTTCTTACTTTTATATACTAAAATAATATGTAAGGTATAATTAATTGTTTTATTATACACATTAATTTTTTTTCAGGACTGCAGGACATTATTTACTGTTGTACTCTTCAAAAATTGCAAGGGATAGTCGGAATCCTTGTTGGATGTATTGTCTTCCAGTCATTCATTTTCTCCGGGGGAAATGTAAACCCTTTGAGGAGCCCTCCGATGACATCAATCATTCCAGTGATATTCCAGTTTGGTGGGGTTTAGATGAATTTAAGGGTGATAACGATAAGTTCAAGGATATAGTTCATCCTTGGGAAAGGTAAGAGATTTGATTTAAGGACACATACTAGTATATAAAAAAAAATTCTTCATCATTAGAATTGTTCTTTAATTCTCTTTTTCTTTAAAATTTTAATTTTTGAAAATTACAAGATTTTGAAAAGTGGCTTGATATACACAGTAAAACCTGTATTAAGAGGTCACCTTTGGGACCAGGAAAAAGTGGCCATATAAGACAAGTGACCTACTAAGAGAGATGCAATTAATATGAAATTCTCTATGACAGGAAAAGAAAAAGATGACCTTTTAATACAGGTGGCTGCTTAATAGAGGTGACTTCAAGTGCAGTTTTGTCTGTATTCTGTAGTCTTTATTTCTTACTTGACTTTTATTTTATGTTTGTAGATCAGTCGGGGAAATCCTTCAAAGACTAACACCATACTTTGAAATTGACTATTTACTTCCACGGTCTTTTATGGCATCATTAAAAATGAAAGAATTAGAACCTGTAATTTCGTCTAAAGCTATACCATTGGAAGTTTCATTGGCTGTTCTAGTCTACCATTTAAAAAGCCGTACAGATGAAGTAAGTTTTTTTTTTGCCTGTTGAAGTGATTTATTGAATTTTGTTTTAATATGTTGTCTATCTGAATAACAATTTTGAAAGAGCCGTCGTAGTCATGATCGTATGGTAGTTGGATTTACAACTACCTATGCAATCGGTGCCTATCACTACTGATGTTGTAAGTTCAACTCCCACTCAGGACCAAGTTTACAACATTATGTGATCAAGTTTGTCAGTGACTTGCGGCAGGTCAGGGGGTTTTTTTTCGGGTCCTCCGGATTCCTCCACCAATAAAACTGACTCATGATATATCTGAAATATTGTTGAAAGTGGCACTAATCACCATAAAACCAACCAACCAACCTGAAAGATACATGTGTAACAGTAGAGCATATTTTATCTCTGAAAAATTTAATGTCTGGTGGGATTCAATCCTGGGACCTCTCAAGTCAAAAGCCAACACTCTACCAACTGAGTTAAAGGAGATCTTTGCTAACATAGTTATGAGCCTACTACAGTTCCTATAACCTCAGGTAGGTAGAGGAGCCTACACATGAAATAAAATACACATATACTAAGATTATCATATGGTACTGTCAGACCTCTATTTTTACTAACCCATTTGACTATGGATATTTACAGTGATGCCTCGGAGCACTATTGTCTAAAACAATTTGTCTATGATTGCCTTAGCTGGCTTACGACTGACCCCCCCCNCCCCCCCCCCAGAGAACTTGTTCAGTTCATGTCTGGTATCATTACACTTCAGTTTTATTACTGATACCTAATGTCCAAACAAATGGTTGAAGCACAGCCATGATACAGTGAAATCTGCCCTCACAGTCATCTGCGTTGAACATGACAATTTAAAATCCTCCCGACCTAATTTACGTTTTATCTTAACTCAATTAAGCAGTCACCTCACTAACAACGTCAACAGTCATAGAAAGTTTATCCCATTGTATCAGTTTACTTTTTGATTTTTCTCAGACATTGCTGAAGAAATTGTTACAGATTGTGTCAAAGCAATGTCGCATAGAAGATCCAGAAATGTAAGTATTCATTGAATGAATTTGGTTATTTGTAAAAAATCAGGAAAGTTGTCATATGATGTACAAATATAGATTTTAACTATAATATATAGAACAATTTTTGAGTGAATTATTGCTCTTTATCACTTTGAATATTTCATCAAAAAGTTTGTGTGTGCTTCTCCTCTCTCTTTTACATTCCTCAAAACTGTGCACAATTCCTTATTACAATGTGAAAATATACATATCATTACTACAGTTTGATTGGACAATTTTTGAAGGAGTTATTGCCCTTTTTCACTTGCAAATTATATTTCATCAAAATATTTGTATGTCATGTATGTACAACTCCTGCTACATTTTAAAAAGGGAATTTGATAAAGCACTGCTTCCTTAATTTCAAATGATGATTCACATATCCTTGTGGCAGGTTGATTGATCTATAAGGAGTTATTGTCCTTTTTCACTTTGAAATATGATTAACTGGTTTGAATGCAAACATCCTCCTAGTGTAAATGCATAGTTGGTAGGAGTCCGTGAAAAAGTGGAATGTTGTCGTGTCACAAACAATTTCCAACATCAACAACATGCATAGTCGGCTAGAATCATAGCCAGTAGTGGTGTAACGATGCCAATTTCTCACGATAGTTGGGTCATGATTCGATACATGTCACGATACTTATGACTAATGAAAATACATTTCTTATTAATGAAGAAGTGTACACTGTTATTCATTAGTTCAGCTGCTGTTAGATATTTTCATTTAATGTAGATTATTTGTAATATCAGTGTTTTATTTTGTTTGTAAAAATGATACATGTATTTCTAAATTTATTTGAATAAAGAAATATAAAACATGTTTCACTAGAAACTATAGAACTAACACACACTTGGCTTGAATGTATTATGCTAGTAAGCCTAGCTGGTAATAAGAAACTATAGAACTAACACACTCTTGGCTTGAATGTATTATGCTAGTAAGCC
>MJUT01042906.1:86097-105124 GCA_002080005.1 Gigantidas platifrons | reverse complement strand
ATCAATCAATCAATCAATCAATCAATCAATCAATATTTTCATATAATATTTCACATACAATTGTATTTGTGTTATTTAACAAATAGTGCATATCACTGAGGGTCATATGGCAGTTTATGGACCGATCAGTCACCCCTAAAATGTTATATGGACCGAAGTGACGCTGTTATATTATACCGAAAATCCATTGTTTTTTTTTTGTGTATACCTAAAGTTTGAAAAAGTGAATATCAGTAACAACAGTGTCTGAAAATATTTTTTTTATTGTTTTTTTGTTTGTTTTGGTTTTGTTTTTAGACAGGTGATTTTTTTGGTGGGTGCATTTTTTATATTTTTGCGATGGATTGTATTGTTTTAATTTTTTTGTCTTTTACATTGTATTGTTTTTTAATTTTTTGTTTTTATTATTTTTTTTTATTTGGGGTGGGGGGGTCGCTTTGAGTGTGTTTATGTTGCAATTGTGTACATGTGATTAGAATTGACAAAAGTGATATCTGACCCAAAGTAAAAGTAGAATACCCCTGGAAAGGTTACAATGTCATTTGTTGAATTAACAAGGCAAGACTGAATACATCCACAAACACTGAAACACATGTAAAATCAAATTTCAAAACTACACCTTGGGCATTATGAACTATCAGTGCGTTCTACCAGTATTATACAGTAGTTGTTCAGACCTTGCATCAATATTTATGATGAAGAACACCAATAATAGTGCCCTTCCTTTGCTTTATGATTACACTGTATTTCATGGATTGTGGCTCGTGTACATTTACCCCATATTTATTTTTTTACAACTAAATGTAATAAAACTATGCAATGTACAATGAACAGCTATTAAGTAGTGTATTTAAATTTACCCGACATATGAGGAAGAAATGAAAATATGGTCAATAAACTTTAATTTCTAACTTTTAACACGAAGTCGAAGGTCAAAATGGAAGTTACGTCTTTTGTAATGTCATACCCGTTGCTTTTTATTAGATGGCGTCCTAATCCGCTACGCAAAGAAATTAATGGAGTGCGCTTGTACAAGTCACTTTTTCCGTTGCATAAAAAGATCGTAATCTGGCATCACTATCTGCTTTCGAAAAGTTTTCAAAGTCTTCCGGTATTGTTTTTCTAGTAAGTAGCTCCTGAATATTTTTACCGCGTACCTCGTTGCATTTTTAGTGTTTTGTGACGACCTGGAATCTGTAATTTGATCCAGTTCTGCTTCATTCAAAGACGAAAACCTTCCAGACGACATTTTATATTCTAAATGTTCGAAACATTGACGGACAAGAGATTTCCGGATTATGCATAAAGGGAGATAATTTATATAACATTTCGACCGGAGCGCCGTTCCATATACGATATATGGACCAGCTGACGTTACATAGCTAAATAGTAGTAATATATTACTAAGTATAATATTTAAATTTATTCCAACAATGCAGAGATGTCATTATAAATCGAACGCTTGTCAAAGGTGTAGGAATAAAGGGGTAATGTGAATTCAGCATATACTATAATCAGCATGGAATTTAAAATCAAATTAAAAAACACAATATAAGATTTGAAATAAAAGATACAATCAATCTCTTGGTTTTAATATGTTTTTCGTTCCGCAGAGCTAAGCTATTGTTTCACAAATATTAAATACATTTTATTAAATATTCAAGATTATCATTTATTTTATGATGATATGGTGTTATTTGCATGGTTGATACCGCCAACTCTGAGTGTCAGTTCTCAAGTCCCGAGCTGATACGGGGGCTGATATGTGGTCCGATTTGGATTTTCAATGCAAAACCCATATCACAACCCTTTTATTATATAGTAATAATTCTATTCTTACTAGAATTTATCAATAACTCGTAATCCGAATGGATATCGTCACTTATTCTACGTCATTCAAAAGAAATTTATAAATCGATATTTCCGTTTACCAGACTACATTTTTCCCGGTCATTCCACGCGTATAAATCTACGAGCAATGATACTAACAAGGATCTGCCATCTTGAAAATGTGAAATTCTACATGTCATATTTACAACAATAAACAAAAATATTGAAAAGACTTACCTTGAACACTTATTTTAGTTAAATTGTATCAAACTTGAAGCGTAAACGAAGCCAAATAACGTCTAATCTTTACGTTTCAAACTGGAAGTCTTCATATGACGCCAATGACGCCATGTTGGTTATGTTCCAAAGTCGTCAATAACATTTCGCGGATTTTTTTTTCCAGTTTACAATCGTGTGTATTCTATGTCCATTGCTTGAGACTCTCCTTTGGTATTTCTTTAATAGTATTTAGCGTAGAAAAGAAACACGATGTCCAAGGATTAGAATTATAAGAATTAAGCACTGTGTTTTTAGGAAATGATGCATGTATAGACTCCGACAGCTCACTTCGGACATTATTCAGTTTGTGAGTGAGTTGCCGGAGTTTATACCTAGATAATTTCCTAAAATACAGTGGTTAATCCTATAATAAATATTTCAGTAACAAGTTCTGAAATCTTTTTGAAAATGTTTAAAATCTTATGAAATTTGGAAAGTTTTAAAATTTTATGAAATTTTTGAAATTTTTGAAATTAAAAAAAAAATATTGAAAATTTTGAATTTTTTTGAAATTTTTCTTGTTAATGGTATTTTTTTTATTTTCTATGATGAGTAATGCATCTATTGGCAATGTAACCATAAACATTTATGGTGACAATTTAAAAAATCCATAATTGTGAAGTATCAGCCCTCGACTCATATCGGCCCTCGGGTCCGATATGACAGTCTCAGCTTGATACCAGGGCCGATATGGAAAATGCCATGTTATAATCTGTAATTATTATCATGAAAATTAATATGTATAATGTTCAAGCTATTTACATTAGCGCTGTTCGCTCGTTAATATATGAGGGTGGGCATTCTACTCACATTTGGAAAGCACTTGTATGACAACATCATTCCACTAATAGGGGGTGTTTGTTGAATAAAACTCGCTTAACCCCGCCATGTTGTACTGAAGTACCTGTACCAAGCTAGGAAAGTGTACAGTGCTATATTTATGATAGGGGTATCGATTTTGTCTCTTTCTCCGATTTTACTAGTGTTTTGGAAGCGTTCTGACAGTGTGGTAATCTTTGTTTTACATTTTATTCATTCTCTGCGTTTTAATAAATTCTAGGATCTGCATTGACGAGAATGGAAAATGTTGGTGTACGAGATTTTTACGATCATGACTTCGTACCTGCAATTAGATGTGATAGTTGGCCCTCTCAAGCAAAGGATTGGAACAGTAGACAACGTAAAAGTGGATGGCCATCAACAAACTTAATACTTCAGTGTATGCTCTCAGAATGTCATGTAGTCCCTGTTGGTCACAAAATGAGTCCTAGATATAAGAAAGGAAAGGAATGGCGTCTGTTGTTCACTTGCGCCTCACTGAAGCTCGCACATTCGTTAAGCTTAAAGCAAAGAAAAGCTTTCATTCTTTGCAAACTGTTGATTAAAGAAACAATATCAAAACTTTTAATAAACAAACCGAGTCTACAACATATCAAATTAATATTATCTGATGAAATACAAACTTCTTTCTTTTGGTTGTGCGAGGAAAAGATGGCGTGGAGTAATATATTTGAGGATATGTCCGACATAATTACAAAACTATTGTACTTCTGTCGTCAGAAATATCTACCTGATATTTTTTTTATCTCTGACAAAAATATTTTTGAAACAATATCACAGCAGTCATTGGAGATATGTATCCATACCATTCAGTCAAATCTAGTTGATGGCAATGTTCTTAAAATTTTAAATAATTGCTTCGTGTCATGCTTTTCGGATGTTATTGAATACGACCTACCCAATGTACCGATGATTAAAACTGTCATGTCAGAAGTTACACGTTTCACTGAAACAGGTATGCCATCTTATAGGATGTATATTTTGTGTATCATACAAATGCTGTTCGATGCACTTTCAGCAGCATTTTGCAATGCAAATAATAGTGATAAATATATTGAAATTGATCCAATTTATGTCAACCTGAAATTGATCCAGGACTTATTGTTGCGGAGACTCCAAATTGACTCCTTCTTTGATCTCGGCTTTATAACAGAATTAAATCAGACAAGGCATTTGAAAAGTACTTCTACGCATATTCCTGGTGAATGTCATGATATCCCAGATGTGAATCTATCTACCATTCACAGCGAAGAAGACACAACAGCGTCTCTTCAATCAGTTGTTGGAATTGTCGCCGATGTTTTGGACGATATACTTAATTCACTTTCAATGGATTTTATTTCTAAAAATTTGGAAATGGATTATCGGGTTGTAGCTGTCTATCTCTTGGGGCATCATTGTATCAATACTGGACTTGCATATCAGACCAGACAGGAAGTAATTGATTTGGAATCACTGATTGAAGCAAACACTGACAAACCGCACATTGTTGAAAAGTTAATCAGCTCGTATGGTACAATTGAAGCCTTGAAAGAGACTTCAGCTAAATGTCAACAGGAAGTAGCCGAATGGCTTGAATTATATGTAATGTTTGCCCAGTGTGGATTGGGACTCTATTATCATACCTGTGAAAAATATAGCTTAGACAATGTCATGACATTTAGCTGTCGGGCGGAAGAAATTCCTGTTTCCTGTGCTAAATCATTCCAGAGACTAATTCCAGAAATATTTGATGATGAAATGTTAGGAACTCCTGCATTAAGGAACAGAATCCAATTACTATTCAACGAAAAGTTTGATCAACTGAATTAATGAATATAAGATTTAAATTGATTCAATTTATATGACATTGAGCGCGAACGACGTGTTTCTGGAATAACTCTCATAAGGAATACTTGAAGTCAAACTATAGGAAATAGTTTAAAATTCTCTAGGGGAATAATTGACAATTGGTCCTGAACATTTTTGTAATGGGCTCCTAGCTCCTACACTATGGCAATGGTGTCTAAATTTATTCATGTTGGCTACCAGCATCAAAATCCTACTTTGATGCATGATAATGATAAAATGTATATAAATGACCGGGTAATAATGACTATTCTCAGAGCTAAACGCACAAAGCAGTCCCGTGAATCCCCGGGTGGAGGATATCAACTACCGTCTCGATAGGGGGTAGGAATGTCAAGTTATAATACACTAAATATCTATTGTGTAGTAAATAAAAACATAGATGTGAAATTTAGTGTCCACGATTCTTTTTGGGGAATAATCTTCATAGCTCATGGTCAAAAAAAACTTGAAAAACAAAATAAATTAAAAAGTTTGTGGAGCAAGTAAACAAAAGGGGCTAAGCAGGTTAGTTAAACTCGGCTAAGGACACCTATGCCAGAGATAGGAGACCCTTCGTTTGATTAATAATTACATTATGGAGAACCATAAATGTTAATACTAGATATATCTACTAAACCATATCAGTATCGTAACATTGACTACTAAATATCGAAACAAAGTAGGCACATTGTTTCCGCTTCAAGTTTCCGTCACGAGCCAACTCTACATACCTTTCGTCACTATGCCATTGTCCCATCATTTCTGCATCATTCTCATTGATGAACCCTGAATCACTGGTCGTACGACGTTAAACAACAATCAATCATTCATAACAATGAACTGAACTCAGCACATAGAAGTTAAATATGATACTAGGCCACTGAACTCTATTCAATGACAAATGTGTCATATCTAGCCGTCATCAAACATTGTTATAAACTTGCCAAACAAAATAAATTGCAAGGTATTATAAAATTGACATGAGAGTGTTTTGCATATTTGTATACGTTGTAAGTAAATAAACTGAATACTGTCATCGTGTATTGGTGTGTTAGATGTATCCGTTTTACATCTTTCTACGATTGTTCTACTGTATTTTTTAACTGTGTCGACAGTGTTGTATTATTTTGTTAATGTCACTTCATACTAATATCATTGTCATTTTTAATTTTGGAAAACGGTTACTGTGAAAATAACACTGAAAATTGATATTTATGAAAGATTAAAAGTTCTCAAATTACACACAGTACCCACAATGTAACAAATGACCTTTACATACTTTAACAGAAAGGGCAGAAAAATAGAGTGTAACTATGGTAAATTTGCTCGTATTTTTAGTTTTCTGTGTGATGTTTTGTAGATCATTGTTTGTCCTTTTTATTTCAGCCATTTTATTGTCTGTCCTTCGATCTACGGCTGCAGATTTTCCCTTTTGTATCAATATTACATCTTTAGCTCTATCAGTTTGTTTCTTGGAATTATATAACCAGATAGTTTAAATTATATTCAACCGTAGCAGGAACGACGATGCTAAGTGAGGCTTGACTCGCTGTAAAATGTATGCTACATGATTCTAATGTGGATAATAATATACCAACTGTATGTTTTGGCTATAATCAACGAGAATTTAACTGAAACAGCTTGTATTGCAATTTAATAATCAACAATAAATAATCAACAATTATCAAAAATCCAAAAGTACAAATTAGAAATTATATTTGATTATGTTACCCTAACATGTGACTAGAAATGGAAGTCAAAAACCTCCTACTTTGAGCTACGTGGTAGCTCTCAAGCAATGAAACTTTTGTAGATTACAAACTATATATAAAATGAACACATTCCCTGAAATGTTTGAAGCGAAATTTTTAAGAGCAAAATTGTATATTTAAAGTCAAAACAGTCTCTAAATTGTTACAATGGAATGCAAATATATATGTTTTAATTATAATTTATTATTCAAAGCGACATTTTAGAAATATAGATATTCAAATTATAGGCGAATTTTTAAAATTGTAAAACTCAGGAACGATAATCAAATGTCAATATAGCCAACTCTGCTACACAACAATAAAACGAAAAAAAATATACCACACGGTCGGAACAATTTCAAAATAAAATATCAAAATCGTTGGAAAACAACAAAATCGACATCCCTAACATAGGGATGCACGGTCGATCTCTTTCCTGTCTTGGTACATGCACTTCAAGTGGAATTTGAAAATGTTGAATAACCAGAGAATTTCTACTGACTATTGAATGAAACCAAAATAATTGTGATGTATGACATTTCTCAAAAACTTGTGAATATTTGTTTTTTTTTAAATGTCAGGAAATCAAAACTGTACTTGACGATACATGTCATCTTAAACATTATTGTGTCATAAATCTGAATAATGGTGGGTTTGGATGCGAATTTTGTAGCAATAGGTTTCAATGATATGAATAGAACAAAGAAATGTTAATTTTTAAAATGCTGTTACCTTTCATTTGCCTTATAATATATTAAGTAAATAAGGAGCTATGGCATCCTTGCAATATTCCTTTATTTACCAGATCAGACATCAAATCTTTAAATTGAAGAACAAAACAATGAACGTATTTATCAATCTTGTCACGTAAATTCAAAAGAGTTGTTCCGTAGATTATTACTTTGCAAAATGCTATACTACTTTGTACTTAAGAAACAAAAACACCAAACGTGGTCTTTAGAGAAATGTTACTGTTTTACTGCTTAAAAGGACACAAACAAGATGATCGTCTCCCTTGATCCAGAGCATTAATAAAATCAAATTCATAAACTATTTTAAAAAGTAAATATTTACTAGAAACATCTTAGTTTCGCGAACAAAATAAACAATTTAAAAATAACTAAACGGAATACGACAAAATAACAATTTGAATAGTTTGATAACAGTCAAATAGAGTATAAATCGTCATCAATAGTGAAAACGACTTGTCCCGCAGGTTATTTAGAGTTGTATGTCTCTATAAACTCCATGACATCATCAGAAACACAGAACAATCGACTTCCTTTTCCAGTGGCTATTGCTTTCCGGATTTTGCTAAGAATATATTTGCTGTTAATCCATAGCGTATCCTGTTTGCTTTGCCAACGAAATCTTTTCACCACGTTACCGCTTTCAACCATAAAGTTAATATGTAGAGTCTTATCACTAACGTCGTCCTCTAAAACTTTTCCGATGTAGCAAAATATATCATAAGCAGCTAGAATATAATCACCTTTGCTACATGTAATTTCTTCATTCTGTACAGAAGTTGAATTGTTATAACCAACCCAAATGTGTGTATCATACAGGGGATGTTCAGTCTGTTTTTGCAAGTCCACTGTGTTCCATCCGCATGCAGGTAGTGTTTCTTTTTATCAAATTGCAATGATTATCTGTTGAAATAGCATGAAAAGTGCGCTTTCCATGTTTAATGTCCGCTTTCCTTCCTTCGATTTCGGCATTTGTCATCTCGTATTCATTAGGAGTGATCAGTTGGTATTCGATCTCGCCCTCAATAAACGCCATGGCGTCTTCAATTACCGCAGTTTCCTGTTTTACTGCATTATCCGCGTTCCTTTTGTTGGTGCAACCCAATCCATCACACGCACTCTTTCCATGGCCTGATTCAAAGTAATACCATGACGCTTTGCATCCATGATTAACGTCAAACCTACTGATGAAATCAAACACAGACTTATTTTTGTATTGGGTAAAGGGGATTCTGTCCAAAAATGTATATATTTCAGTTCTGGTACGTAATTCTTTACCGTATTTACTAATTATTCACAATCGCATTCACCATTGCGGCATTGTGGTGCAATACTTCCGATACTAACACAAACTTTTATGGCATAGACTGTTGTTAGCAACTTTGAAATAAATGATAACAAGATGGAGGGTTACAATTGACGCATTCCAATACACAGATTGTATCTCCTCCATTTTCTGACAGTTATAGTTATCAGAGAAATACATTTGAATAAGACCATGGTTCGCAGGTAGTTCACTTTCATTTGATTTACATATTCTAGTTATTTACATAATTATAATGCTTTCTTTATTGACGTCATCGACATTTTGTGCCCCACTCGTACACAAACGTGTCGTATTTCTATTCACATAGTCATTTCTGGTCTCGTGTACGCATTCGTGAGAAAATTGGTATACCATGTAGGAAAAAAAAGGTAATAAATGGAGTAAACTAGTCGGTACTGAGATGCCATTTATTACCGGCGACAGCAATTATCCCGGTTCCGAGAGAATGAGTCTGTACCTGGTAACCAATCCAAAAAGAGCATTACCACTGATGTTGTGAGTTCGAATCTCGATCAGGGCGAGTTGTACAACATTATGTGATCAAGTGCGTCAGTGATTTGCGACAGGAAGTGTTTTCATTTGAAGCCGGGAACCGGCGCATTTCACCGCCTATTGCTATGCAATCCCCGGCTATGAATTTTTCAAGAATGGATTTAATGCTAAAAAATAAATCGAGTAGTCTTTTCTATTTTAATTGTGTAAGTTTGGCATTTTCCGGCATGTACTCTCGGAGTGAACATGGGATTATATAATTCGGGGATTGAAAACAAATCTTTCGGCCTCAAATTATCGTCCCATTTATAATATATCAATTACTTCCGGTTTTTATCTAACGGTTTCGTTTATTTCAGGGGATAAATATGCAATGAACGAAGGCTGAAGAAGGGAAGAATTAATTATTTCTTTATGTTAAAACATTACGATTCACAGTAGGAAAAATAAATAAAAGTTTAATGATTCCAACGGAAGATTTGAGGCCGACTAGCTTTGGTCCGAATGCCATTGATAACATCGACGAAGCGGCAGAAATCAATATTTTCAAATCTTTATTTTCAATAGTACATAATGATAGGGGAAGTCCATATTTCTTTTCTGAATGATCAAGTTTATTTCTACTGCCTACCAAACTTGTACATTTATCTTTGACCTGAAAAATTGCAGAACCGTGAGGCATCTTTCTCAGAAATAACAATGGAAAATGACTGATGGTTGTTAATCTTGAGAAATCATTCTCAATGAAAAATTGTTCAATGGTCAAGAAGATTTTTTAAAGTTAGGAAACACCCTCAAAAGCAAGTCAAAATTCACCATATCAAAAATCGGCTGGGATGTTTCCACCTGCACTGAACCCACTGGGGGCCTTCTGACTCTCGGCCGAATTTTTGTCTCCGTCTATATAATTCTAAGATCTCCCCCTATCAACATTTGTAGTGAAAACATTGGACAGGTCGTAGGTTTTCTCCGGTTTCCTCCACCAATTAAAACTGAACGTCATGATATAACTAAAATATTGTTGAATGTGGCGTTAAACACCATCAAACAAAATTACCCATAGCAATTCCCACTTCTAGTACAAATAGCCTTGGAAACTCGTGCAATTTGTTATGAATTTGACGATATGTTTATTTTTAGTAAGAAGAGTTTTAAGATACCAAAGGGGCAATCAGAATCCGTATATGGAAGAAGAACAGGCGGCCAAAAAAAAAGTACAAAAGGACAAACAACGATCTACAAAACATACATATAAAACTAAAGATCGAGTAACACGAACCCCACTAAAACATTGGGGTGAATGCAGGTGCTCATGAAGGGTACGCAGTCCCTGCTCCACTAGTGGCACTCGTCGTGTTTATCTAGTTACAAACCCAGTAACACTGGTCATCTTGGATAATCTTGAGCTTTATACAAAATATATTTATCCTTGGTGACGCGGAACTTGTCATATGTATCAGGGTGGTAATATTCAAAAAGCTGTTGTCATTTGTTTAATCATTCCGATAATATCTTCTTTTGATGCTGGATATTATCGATGTAAATATTACTATACAAGTCCGTAGGGTACTTTGGTGTGGTTTTTATCATACAGATTCGTTGTTAAAATAGTATAAAATTAGTTTTACCTTGTCAGATGGTTGCAAGATTTCCGCCATTATAAGGTTTTCGATAATAAATACCCGGATGTATGACGTAGGTTGTCCCCCCTGTGCATATTAATGATCCGTACATGCGGCATAATGACATCAGTACCAGACATGTTTTCATCAGTATGTTGAAAGAGCGCTGACATATGTTTAAAGAAAAAGAAGATTCAATTCAGCAAATTGTCATTTATGTGCAGGTAGGTGGCGTCGTATTAGCCTGTACCATTTAGCTTCCGCTTTTTTTTTGTTTCTATGAGTTTCTATCGTATTTAATATTAGAAGGCGTGACTTTTTAAGTGAACGAAAGTATACTTAGTATTTGAAATTAAATATAGCTAATTATCAGTTGATTGATTGGTGTTTAACGCCAACTTTAGCGGTATTTCAGCTCTATCGTTGCGTGAACAAATTTTATATTTTAATAACAAGACCCTTAGAAATAATACATACTTGTGCATTAAACAATCGGGTGATATATACAAAGAAATAAGAAAAGAAAAATAAATCTGACATAATTACCTATCAGTTTTCATTTATGAAATGTAGAAGCTTAACATGTCTGGATAAAGATAATAATTTCTTATTATCATATGTGAAGAAAAAGAAGTTTTCAAGGCTGTACACATGCAAAGTTTTTGATTCCAGAAAACTATTCCTTTTCAATAAGTATTAATATTAATATTGAAATGATACTTCTATTAGCTGTTCATTATTTAACTAGAGTAACATGACGGGTGTCACTAATGGAATATGAACTGCCTACCCTTCTGGAACACCTGAGTTGTTGGGTACTGGTGAGGGTTAAAGTGGCTCAAACCCTCAGAGCTGCTCAGCACATCCCTTGTTGGCAGAAAAGAGGATCCTCTCGATGGTAGTTGTCAGGTTATTATACGTAGAAACTGACAGTGGACCATACTGAGCAAGGTGTTTGGGGAGTGTCACACTCTCTGTACGTTAAAGACCACTTTTGTAGATTTCGAAAAAGATTAGGGGCACTAGAATTGCTAGAAAAGAGTAAATTATTCGTCACTACCCAACAACTCAAACTTGTTCATCATTGAACTTTATGAAGGTCAACCTTCAACATTGCCCGTCGTAAGGAAATTAACTCCTAGAACAACGTATAATGTATCTGCTATGTCACAGGGAGAACAAGTTACATACGATGAGATGATGATAATGATATTTGTTTTGTACTAGTTGTATTGTTATACGGCTAGCTCACTGAAGCAACAGTCGGCAGGTAGACATGTCGCTCCACGTGGAAAAGATTATCCTGATTTTGAGCCAATCAGTCTTTGCTCTTGCTCTTGTATGCTGTGTGCTTAGCGGAGAAGCAACCAATGCCAATTTTATAGTCTTTGGTCTTGTCCTACTGGGGCTGGAACCCACGATCAACAGCACCAGATGCGAGTACGCTCACAATCACACCACAATTGCCTTCCAGCAGAAATGACAATTACAGATAATCACATATCTTGTCATTTAAAATTTGGATGCAAATGGAGAATAGTGTTTTTACTTTACATATTCTTCATTCTTATAATTATTGTAGGTACATAGGTACATGAACAGTACAAACTATTTTAATGCACATTTATATAAGACAGTAAAACACAACAAGAACATACACATATGTATATTTATGGATTTAGCATACAAAAGTTATATGATTATCATTTTAATCAAACATTAAAGCAATATAATAGACTTAACAAAACAAGTAAACAGTTTCTTTGTTTAATTCAGCTTAAACATACATGTCTTTTATTTCTGCAAAAAGATATTTCTCAAATAATGTACTAGTAATGTATTACAACTAGGGAAAGTTTTCCTCAAACCTCGGTATCTTTAGTCGATTGTTTGGCTAACTTGCTCCCAAATACTTTAATTTTTTTGACTTTTTAATCGTTTTGACAATGAGTGTACGAGATATAGATTGTTTCAGGAACGCGTCGTGAGCACTAAAATAAATGCTAATTACAAATGGGTGCTTAATGTAATGCTGTAATGTTGTTGTGAAATGTAAATTGGAATTCAACATTTAAGTGTTACGGTCTAAGCCATGACTTGGTAAACCGCTAGGAAGTATCTTTCACAAATTACCACCGATATGCTCTGTTTGTCGTAATCACAATCCGGTTCTTTCCTTATTCATGACTTATCACCAGGTGTGTAACAAGAGTAACCCGACGACTACCACATGTGGAGCATGGACTGCTTATCCTTTAGGAGCACCTGATTTCACATCTGTGTAATAATTGTAGATCGTCGCTTCTCCTTTTTCTTTTGGCCATTGTATTGTCTGCCGTTCTTCGATCTACGGCTTCTGAGTATCCTATTTGGTATCTTCAAACTTTCCTTGCAATATATACACACAGATGTGTTTGTTTTTATTTAAACATCTTTCATTGTCAAATACAATAGTTTTGTTTTACGTCATAATATTCGTGATTATTCTATAGTTTACGGGAATTTCAGATTGGCAATTGCACATGTAGGATAATTTAAAATTGACAATTGCACACGTAGGAGAATTATTTCAAATTGACAATTGCACATGTAGGAGAATTTCAAATTGTCAATTGAACATGGAAGAGAATTTCAAATTGACAATTGCATATGTAGGAGAATTTCAAATTGACAATTGCACATGTAGGAGAATTTCAAATTGACATTTGCACATGCAGAAGAATTTCAAATTTACAATTGCACATGTATGAGAATTTCAAATTGACATTTGCACTTGCAGGAGAATTTCAAATTGACATTTGCACATGCAGGAGAATTTCAAATTGACATTTGCACATGCAGGAGAATTTCAAATTGATATTTGTACATGAAGTAAATTGCAAATAAACAAAACTGAATTCTAAACAGTTTTATAAATCGAGGGTATTCATTAACATACAAAATGTGGTGTACATTTTAGGCTGTCCCTTGGTGTGAAATTATTTCCTGTAGAATTATAGGTTTATTATTGAAACTTACAGTTTAAAAAATATGTAATTAATATTATTGAAACAACTAATGTTCATCTCTCAAGAAATAGGTTACTGTAGAAATTACAGCAATGCTGCTCAGTATCTTTGGATTTCCCGCTCCTAAAGATTTAAATCATTCACTTTCCAATTTTGTGACTGAGTGTATTTTGTGACGGTAATATTAGAAAGGCGTTGTGCTCTCTAGATTATATAAGTACATAGTGATGTTGGTTTCACAAATGATATCAACAGATCGTAAAATAAAAGGAAACTCGTTCATGGTAGTTGTTTTAAGACATAACTCATTTGACAAATATCCTGCAGTATATCGAAATATTTATCTCCAGTCTGTAGCATATTACACCATGACGCAATATATTTGCAGTCACTGTCATTATAACACTGTTGATGGAAAGCTGAAATGACAAGACAATTACCACTGATCAATTTATTTTAGTATATCTCGACAGCAAATTAATTTTACATGTTTTAATTTTTTTTATGCACGAAACAATATTTAATAGAATGTTCTTGCTGATGCGTGAACTTTATTCATCAGACACAATAGAAGGAATAGATCATATTGAGACAGGTACACGTTATATGTCTAGTAATACCAGTAAGATTAACATACAGGTATTGGTGTATAGTATTGTATGTCTAGTAATACAAGTAATACTAACATACAAGTATGTTGGTGTATAGTATTCTACGTCTAGTAATACAAGTAAGACTAACATACAGATATTGGTGTATAGTATTGTATGTCTAGTAATACCAGTAAGACTAACATACAGGTATTGGTGTATAGTATTGTATGTCTAGTAACACCAGTAAGACTAACATACACAGGTATTGGTGCATAGTATTGTACGTCTAGTAATACCAGTTAGACTAACATACAGGTATTGGTGTATAGTATTGTATGTCTAGTAATACCAGTTAGACTAACATACAGGTATTGGTGGATAGTATTGTACGTCTAGTAATACCAGTAAGACTAACATACAGGTATTGGTGTATAGTATTGCATGTCTAGTAATAACAGTAAGACTAACATACAGGTATTGGTGCATAGTATTGCATGTCTAGTAATATCAGTAAGACTAACATACAGGTATTGGTGTATAGTATTGTATGTCTAGTAATACCAGTAAGACTAACATACAGGTATTGGTGTATAGTATTGTATGTCTAGTAATACCAGTAAGACTAACATACAGGTATTGGTGCATAGTATTGCAGATCTAGTAATAACAGTAAGACTAACATACAGGTATTGGTGTATAATATTGTATGTCTAGTAATACCAGTAAGACTAACATACAGGTATTGGTGCATAGTATACCCACAATTTGATATGCCACATCACATGCACATTTGCACATTTCGTCATGTATGGCCTAAAGGCAGTGGATAACTGCAATATTGTGTGTACATTTTCCATTATTATGCTTTAAATTGACTATTGAGAGGGTTGTATCTTGATACCAGTAGGTACATGTGGATATTAGATTAGGATGTTCTGGCACTGGTATGTGTAGATGAATGTACTATTTGCATATTAGAATTATACTGGACCAACAGCTGAACAATATATTCTTGCCGGAGACACTGGTCTCAGTTATTGTTATGTTTGTGTTGATATGTCAGAACTGATGTTGAGTGTTGTATTGTTCATGCTCTTGTTTTTCCGTTTCATTTTGTTTTTAGATTTTAGCTATCGTGTTCATGCCCTTTCGTTTTCTTTCCCCCAAACAAATAATTTTTAATTATTTGGTTTCCAATCTGTCGACGTGTAGCGTACCAGTAAAAAATTATTCCAGAAACCCGTTCTGTACACTAAATTGTACAGGAATCATCATTATACAGTAATTATCGTCTTAAGTTGCCATCTGAATTATTTCACAAAGTGATAAGTTTTGGCCGATAAATTAGTTTTACCGACACGTTTTATTGAAGTACCTTTACCAAGATAGAAAAGTGAGCGGTCACGTATATATATGTTGTACTTGTTTCAACGACTGTTCCATTATATGTTTAAACATGTCTCTTTTATTTTTCCTTTTATGAGTATTCTGTAAAAACTGATGTCGTGTTTTTAGACCTTGATAAGGGGCATCGTTAAAATGAAATAAATGTATGCTAATATCGTGTGGCTGACAAATATTGTATCTTTACCTGATATTGACTGATTGGTCAATTCAGAAGATCTGTAACGTTCTCATCTATCAATGTAATGTTGTGTCCATCTGTAATACAACAAACTAGTTAATATAACTTTGTGTGTTGCTAAAGAGTTTGATATGAATTTGATTGATTTTCAATATTGACATCGTTTGTTTAGTTTTTGACAAAATACAGATAAGTTACCATGAATAAAACATTCCATCGGCAATATGACTACCAGATACTCAGTGTTCATTTCTTTGATATTGTCATGAAGGATATTCCCTCTCACGTTCAATCATAACTTGAAATTAAAATATAATTTTCATCACACGATTTCCACAAAAAAAAACGATGCTCGGTTCGTGTTTGCCTCTATTTGTCTGTAGGAGGGGTCATTCATTTCTTACTTACGTTGTTTGTATTTGCTTGCGTATAGTGGTGTCCAACACATATTGTGTTGTGTTATTCTTCGGTATTGTGTGCCCTGTGTTGCCCTGATTGTCTATTTTTGATTGTCCCTTCGGTATTCTCTAACGATGATTTACCACATTTCTACTAATGCATTTGATATTTTTTGATTTTGAGTAAAAGTTACATTTGTATTTTCCCTTGTACACGTAATATAGTAATGTGTAATTGGTGCTATGTCAAATGAATAATTGTCTAACATATGCACCCTGGCTATATGCTATCGTCGTTAAATAAATTAATAAATTAATTAAGACATGTATTATACCGGGACTGTAACGTAGCATTTCATTAAGCGTACATACACATTACGACATGAGAGGAAGACGACATTTCCCCCATTAATGATGCATGACAAGGTTTATAAAGAGTAACACGACGGTTGCCACTATTGGAGCAGGAACTGATTATTCTTCCGGAGCATCTGAGTTCTCCTCAGAAAACCAAAATTCCAGTTTCTCATGGGAAATTCCGAAATATTTCAACAAAATTAGATATATAATTATAACATGTATTGAACTCATACTATTCCAAGGATCTGTATGACAAGTCACTCCGTAGGGCAGAATTGAGTCGCACGTGGTATGACCTACATTTTCATTGTTGGACGCATTCCATATCTGTATTTTTAGTGGTCACATCAGCCACAACCAACTAGTGTTAAAAAGAATAGGATTGTATTCATTATTATGTTAGAGTATCATTAGGAAACAATCATTTAGCATTTATAGAAATAAAATTGTCTTGAAAGATAACAAAAAATAAATTATCTGACAATACCGTTTATTACGATAATTTTTTGGCAAAGTTAAAAAAAATACTGATTTATTATGTTGAATTTCTCGTTCTGAGGAAAACCATTTCATACAATTGTATGTTTTAATATATCACAAATATTTTTCATTTTGAAACCTGTGCACAATACATAACAGTATATCTTCACCACGATCATCTGTCTGAAAAAAAAATAATACAAATGTAACAATAAATAAATTTGTATTACAACAACAACCTGTGAATATCCAAATATTTTAGACAGTAAGTTGATCGTATTCAACATTAATATTTTTATTTGAAATTAACACTTGTTAAAGTTGTATTAAGTTTAAATGTAAATGTTTTCACATAATTATTAAATTCTTTAATAATTAATCTTATTTGAAAGTAATTAAGTAAGTGTTTGAACTTGTAAATATATATATATTGCTTTTGTCCTTTTAACTTAACATTGAAATTATTGTTTCAATATGTTCAGTTATAACATGGATATTTATATAATAATGTGGTCTTGTCTATGTAATATGCCAAAAATATTACCCCGGTCTGAGAGACATATTACCCGACCCGAAGGGTAATATGTCTCTCAGACCTGGGTAGTATTTTGGTATATTACCAGGACAAGACCACATTATTATATAAATATAACATATAAACCATACGATAAGTGTTCTTCATATTTAATTACGGAAAGACAGTTTAACAGTAATACTCAACAATTTAATATTAATATATGATGTTATGTCAAATGTAAATGATTGTGTTACACATTTAGACAATATATGACAATATGAAAAACAACAACAAACTAAATAAATATAATTGATGATTATAAACAAGTTAGTAACAGCAAGCAGTCAGTAACACATACAGTGAAAATGGTCTCAACCTGTCTATTCTAAACACCCAATGCATGGACGTTCGGTTTTGGCAGGTTTCAAATAAATATATTGAATGAAAAAACACAATCAATAGAAAAGACATAGGTACAAAATACTGTGATATTATTAGAATCCTGCTGCTCCACTTGAAGTTTATAGCAATGTTTTTCTTTTGATTTATAATGTACATGTGTTATCTAGTAGCTTTAAACTGTTTATCAAATTTGTACAACAATATTTGTTTATGTTTATGTATTTTCCTACAGACCAAATATTAAAAAAAAATAAGAGACAGGAACCCCTTACCCTTCACGAACACCTGGGTTTCGTGTCTGCTGGTTTTTATTTTTTTGTTTACTGTGTTGTGTGTGTTTTTTTTTCTGTGTGTGTGTGTGGTTTTTTTTTTATTGTCTTCGTCGTGTATCTTGTGTACCCAATGTTGTCAGTTTCTCTGGATTGTTCATTTATTGATTGCCCCTTCGTTTTCCTCTAACGTTTATGTAATATATTAAGTCTCAACTATTATACTTCCTACACGTCTTGTATCAGCTTAAAGTCAATGGACATTCATCACTTTCCACGTTTTCCTTATATATTTCATAGAAAACGGAGCGTCTAAAAAAATCTTCCTGTAGTCATTTTTGACCAATGCTAATACAATTTTGGGACACGAAACAATAGTTATTTATGAATCGTTTTCACTCACAGTTTTCAAATTTTTACGATTAAAACATAATATGGAATTATTGAAATTAAAAAAGTATTTAATTATTTAGTAGTTTCTCACATACACATTAAGATTTGTATGTAACGTATCATCTTTTTTTTAAATCTTAAATTGCTTAATAAAGTTATTATGACTTAAATTTAAAATTATATGCGAGGGTATGAATTGTACTCACACGTGGAAAGCATCATCATTTCACTAAACTAGTTTAACCCTGCGTCTTTTTATTGAACCAAAGTCTGGAAAGTGAAGGGTCAAGTGTGTGTGTGTG
>MJUT01042906.1:74380-86042 GCA_002080005.1 Gigantidas platifrons | reverse complement strand
TATTTATTTTACCTCTTTCTACGATTTTGATATTTGATTTTGGAATTGTTCCGATAGTGTGGTATTTTGTTTTTCATTTCATCATTAAAGTATATAAAAATCATGAAGAAAAACCTCGAACAAATCTGCATTTGTGAACAACAATTATTGCAAAATTGCTCAAGAAATTGCATCTGTGTAATTTTTGTTAAAAAAGGATTGTGATGTAAAGATTTTCATAATAAGTTTCTGTTCTAACAGTAGTTTACCTTGACAATACCTTCAATACTTAAAGTACACAAATACTCACTAAAACAATCTGTAAAATTATTAGGTTCTAATTTTGCCAGGAATTCTCCATTGTAGTCATTACAGGTTAAAGATGTTGGAAACGTCTGGTTTCTTTTAAGCCATCTCCAGAATGGGATGTTATCACAGCCACCACAATACATTGATATTAAATATGTTAGAATTATCTATGGTTGTGATCCCTATGTGACAGCTATGTAGTAAAGATTACACAAACATACTTTGCATAGGGAAAATATATACACACAAGACACATATACATGACTGGTACAGGAGCTTCAATAAAAAAACAATGGCGGACTACAAAGGAATGCCAATTACTCATATGAAGCAATAAGAAATTGTAATATTTAAGTGAAAAATCAAACAATTTCAAGATATTAGTCCAGCATAATCTGCAAGGTATCGGCAAAAAATAATGGATAAAGAATTATTTCAAAACCAGTGAAGCAGACATCTTCAAGATAACTGACAAAATACATGATATGGCGTGTTGAAAAGGAATGACAACTACTCATGTGAAGCAATAGGAAATATTCATATTGATTGATTGATTGATGTTTAACGTCCAGCGAACAATTAATTAAATAAGATGAGCACTGATGCCTGTATTACGTGTATTGTATATTGTTTAATAAATCAGACTTTTTGTGATATATACTCTCTATGACTGCTATATTTATGCAATAATATTGTGTTGTCCATGTTATGTGCCGAACTATGTCCCAAGATTAGAAGGTATAATGCACGACCCGAAAGTGAATGCATTATGCCTTCTAACCTTGGGACATATTTCGGCATATAACATGTACAACACAATATTACTGTTATTAGTACTCTGAATATCTTTGGTGATTTAAAAAAAACGAAAAACTTTGTAAATTGTACACTCTTAAAAGCGCTCAGGTGATCCCGTTTGGACCCCGCCTATTTAAATGGCGTAGCATTGTTCTAAGCTCCGCCCATCAGCATAGTAATGATTCCAACAATAGTACTATGCGAGTGCATAATACAATGACGCTATTTATTCTTTGTAAAATTATGTTTCGATAATTTCATGTCAATTATAATGAAAGTTTCTTACATAAAGAGTAATAATATGTAATATGTCCGACCTTCTGTGACATATACTCTCCATGGCTGTAATATTATATTATAAGTCAGGCTTACTGTGACATTTTCTCAATGACTGTAATAATATGCTATAAGTCAGACTTACTGTGAGTTCGAATCCCGATCGGGGCGAAGTGTACAACATTATGTGATAAAGTTTGTCAGTGACTTGCGACAGGTCGGTGGTTTTCTGCGTGTCCTCCGATTTCCTCCACCAGCAAAACTGACCGCCATGTTATAACTGAAATATTGTTGAAAGTGACACTGAACACCATAAAACCAAACCAAACAGCTTCAATTAATGAATGCCCTCAATCTGTACCTGTTACACTGTACTTCAATGATTCATTAGAATCTAAAAAGATATGTTTTATTTTGTTGTGGAATTTATATTTTGCGAAAGTTGTTCTTCAACTAGAGAAATAATACATGAGTTATAGAATGGAATAAAATAAGAGGAATACTTACAGCTCATTAAGGTTCGTCAAGTTGTTGAATGTGTCTGATTTGATTGATGTGATTTCATTGTCATGCAAATAACTGCAAGATAAAATAAGAATACATCAAAACTTGAAACTTTGATACGCTATGCAGTTGTATTTTCTGCGTAATATATTGAATGAGTGGTTGTTAATTGCTTAACGCCAATTCAGCAATTTTTCAGCTATATCAATGCGAGGCCAATTTACTTTTCAACGAAATGGTGATGTGGTCCGCTTTGCGCTAGACCAATACGGTTAATTGGATTGGTATGCTGCTAGCTCACTGAAACAGTCCGCCGATAGACACGACACCCCACTCAGACACATTATTCGGATTCCGAGCCAACCAGTCTTTGCTCTTTCTCCTTAATGATGCGTGCTTATCGAAAAAGCAACAAATAACAATGTCTTTGGTTTGACAAGACCGGGGCTCAAACCCATGATCTACCACACTCGATGCAAGCAGGCTAACCATTACATCGCGGACGCGGTTCGTAATATATTAAATAGGGTATAAAAAGTATGTAGTAAGTCATTAAACGTTCATAATTTGATTTGAAAAATGAATAACTAAATATTAAACATCATCAGAACAGCTGCTATATATAATGGTAAAATCGTAGACACAAGGAAAAGGTCGTTACCTCTAACACATATGTACATGAACTCTAATTTGATTATGATGGTGTTTGCTTGCGGATAGTTGTGTTATGTTTTTTGTTGTGTGTCTTCATCTTGTGTTCCGTATGTTGCCAGATTCTCTGCACTGTCCTTTTTTACATTGACCCTTTGGTATTCTCTAACGTTTATTTAAAATTGGGGTCACGCACGCACGCACGACGAACGCACGCACGCACGCACGCACGCACACACACACACACACACACACAATTGTCATACAATTTCCATAAATATAATTTAAATTTGAGCATGACGGTTATCATGGTAAACACGATATCGTCAACAGTGGGAGATTTGGGCTTTAAATAATTGTTCATTGCACAATACTCTGGTAATCCAAATAGTTATGACAAAGAGAACATTTTGGCTAAGTCTTTTAAGTCATCAATGAATAGTTTTTGTGTAGTCAAAGGAGGACTACAATCATACTATAACAAAGTATATTCACATAGAAGCTTTAATCAAATGTGGATACTGAAATACAATAAAGACTTTCTAGATAGTTGTAATTCTCGTTTTTATACAAGAACTTTTCGTCTGTCCAAAAAGTTTACTTCTGCAGTTTAGAAACCAATCCTCTTGAAAATGCTTAAACGCTTTTAAAAATGTCATTACAATGCAATTAACTTTACGCTGGTAAGCAACGTTACTATTTTAAAGTTTTCGGTCATGAATTAACTTATTTTATTTTCTAATGCATGAAAAAAGACAAAATGCGGAAGACAGAAAATGGAGTCATCACTATGTTGGAGTTCCTTATCAATAAAATAATTGTAAAGTTCGAAAGGCACATTTTTCACCAACTTGTTTTATATAAAGAAAACATTACCTATAACATGTATTGACATATTAGGAATATACTTTTGTACAAATCATACTCAATGATACTCACAGACGTTCTAAGTTTAGTAGATTGTTGAAAGTGTTGTCCTCTATCACTGATATGTCATTGTGGGCTAAATGCCTATAAATAGTTAACAAATATCTTATGTTTATACTTTATTATGTCTGTAGCTTTCTGTTCTGTCTTAAACGATGCATATAATATAGTTTTCCTGTTATATATATTAAAATTTATCCTAATTATAGTTGATGTAGAGATACATCCTGGTCCTGATACGTATAATTCGAATCCACCGGTGAACATTACCATTAATAATGTAGACAAATATATTTTCATCTGCAATATAACCATTAAAAGTGTTAGAAATAAATTACTTCTCATTTATTGATATATCTGTTAAACGTATAACTGGCTTGGAAAACAGCGCTGACGAAACTATCTGGATAAACGTTTGAGCTAGAGATCAAACCTTCCTTTTGTGTAACACTTATCGACCTGAATGGACGGACAATGAATACTGAACACGATTAAGTCATGTAATAGGGATGGGTTACCAGGTTAACGATAATATTGTGATTTTATATGATTTTAATTCCGACTTATTTATAGCTAATAATAATGAATTAATAAAAACTATGATGACGTGTAACTTAGTCAATATTATTAGAATACAGACCATAGTAATACTTTAATTCATCCTATTATTATTAGTATTACTATGAATTATATCTATTCTGATGAGGGCCCGGGTTGCTCAATGAGTCACGTAGTTGGATTACCTAACAACTCATACAAGCCTATCACCAATACAGCGTGGGTTCGCGCCCGGCTTTGTAAATTCCAAAAAAGGGTGCACACGACTCGCAGTCGCATGTTATAAAGTTTACAAGTTGCTTGCTCATGGTCGGTGATTCTCTCCGGGTACTCTGGCATCTTCCTACACTACAACTGGTCGCCATGATATAGCTGAAATATTGCTGAAAGTGGCGTTAAGACACAAAAGAAAAACATATACTGATATCTTAAAAGAACCATCAGAAATTAGCAATCATGATGCCTCTGTGGGTTTTTTACGATGTCCAAAGGGTGTTGCTGGTTTATTTAAACGGGAATGATACTCACAGATATTGTAAGTTTGATAGATTGTTGAAAGTGTTGTCCTCTATCACTGATATGTAATTGTTGTCTAACCACCTATAAATAGACAACAAATGTCATGTTTATACTTTATTACAGATGTTGCTTTCTGTTCTGTCTTAAACAATACAAGAAAATATTGTGTAATTTGGAGTTGTTTCAATAAAATGTATTTATATTATAGGTAAGAAAAAATTGCATTCTAATTAATGTAGCTATCTACAAATAGTTTGCATACATTGTTCTTAAACTAGATACAATTGTGCATATTCATGTATTGCATGTTACAGTAAGGAATACAATCCCACTATATGATGCTCACAGATATTGTAAGTTTGATAGAGTGTTGAAAGTGTTGTCCTCTATCACTGATATGTCATTGTGTTCTAACTTCCTATAAATAGTCAACAAATGCTTTATGCTTATACTTTATTAAGGCTGTAGCTTTCTGTTCTGCCTTAAGCAAGACATATAACAACATAACGTGTAATTGTGAGTTATTTTAATAGAATTAATTTATATTCTTGTTAAGAAAAATAAACAACCCATTATAATTAATGTAGCTATTTACAAATATGGGTTTCAAGAAGAGTTTGAAGATACCAAAGGGGCAATCAGAAACCGTATATCTACGAAGAACAGACAACACAATGGCCAAAAGAAAAAGTACAAAAGGACAAACAACGATTGACAAAGCATACATATAAAACAAAACATCGAATAACACGAACCCCCCTAAAAACGGTGTGAACTCATGTGCTCCAGAATGGTAGGCAGTTCCTGCTCCACTAGTGGCACCCGTCGTGTTAATCTGGTTACAAACCCGGTAATAAGTCGTGAATGAGGAAAGGACCGGGAAGTGTTTACGACAAGTGGAACATATCCGTGGTCATTTGTGACACAGATATTCCATAACGGCCAAAGTGGGTTCCATTAATGAATGACCTCAATCTTTACCTATTACATTGTACTTGTATGTTTGATTAGAATTTCAAAAGTTATTTTATTTTGTTGTTAGATTTGAATATTTTGTGTAAATTGTTCTTAATCTAGATAAATTATACATGTACATGTATTTTAAGATATAGAATGAATAAAATAAGAGTAATACTTACAACGAGGAAAGGTTCGTCAAGTTGTTGAACGTGTGTGATTTGAGTGATGTGATTTTATTGGAATGCAGATAGCTTCAAGATAAAAAAATCAATACTTGAAACGTTGATTCTCTATGTTGTTATATTTAAATGTAATATGTTGAATAAAGTATAATAAGTATGTGGTATATCTTCTAACGTTCCTGATTTGATTGATAAAATAAATAACTAAATATACCACACCATCACAGCAGCTGCTTTATCTAATGGTGCATTCGTCGACGCAGAGATAAAGTCGTTACCTGTAACACATATGTACATGCACTCTAATTTCATTTTGATTCTTTTAGAATTGGGTGCACAAACACACACACACACACATTTGTCTAAAATAACAGTCGTCCAACTTCATAAATTGAGTATAAATAATATTCGAATTTGAACATCACGGCTATCATGGTAAATAGAACATTGAAGTCACCACTACTATGGAGTTCCGTATCGATGACATTTATTTCGAGTTCGGCTAGCCCACTTTTCAACAAATCAGAGGCATACGCATGGTAATAAGGTGTGCCCCATCTTTGCCGACCTTTACCTTTACTCAGATGAGGCAGAGTTTATGCAATAATTTATCAAAAATAAAATAGCTACAGAAGCTTAAGCGTTTCATTTCACATGCAGGTAGATATGGTGCTCTGTCCATTAATATTCCGAAATTTGGAAAATGGAATTTATTGATTAACTCCAAAGTATTTGATATAAAAGAAACAACCGAGACAGCTTCCTCTGTCTCATGTCTTGACATTCGCCTCATATTTGACAACAATGGTCAAATTTTCACCAGACTTTTTAGTGTAAGTTGATAGATTGTTGAAAGTCACTGACATGTCAGGATGGCCTATATTCCTATTAATATTCAACCAATATATTATGCTTAAAGTGGCTTTCAGCACCATAATCTAAACCTAGCCAAACCTTGATTACTTATCTTATGATGTAATGATAGTTACAACCATTGGCTTTCTGCATATACGTTTGAAGCCTTTTTATTTGAAAACTAAAGATCGACTATATATAAATATACATCTGACAAAAGTTAAGCACCACCCTATATTTTTATCGATATATTTTTTTACATCAATATTGTTAAAACAATAAAATAGATATCACCATTTTTCTTACATTTCTTAAAAGACTACACCAAGGGCTCTAAAATTACCAATCTACGAAGTATTTATCATCCTGAAAGACGTGACTATGACGTGGCAAAAATGGGGTTCAAAACAGGCGTTGGAAAAACGTAAAACCAGTTTGTCTTTGATGGAAGTTTTTAACATTGCATTAAAATGAAGAGTCTTCAGATTTTAGGAACTTTTAAATGCATCTATTGTGCGTATGTGTAAGGCATAAAAATCAATAACGAGTATATCCATCGCGTTTATTGTGAAATTCTGTAACACACCTCATCATGCTCCGCAAAAGACCGCCTAAGCCATACTTCGGGGAACTGTTGCCACTCCTGTAAGATAGCAGTTCTTAATTCGTCAATATTTTGACATTTTGGATTGCGTTGGTTAATTTTTAGGCCAATAAAGTCCCATACATGCTCTATAGGGTTCATGTCTGTCGACATCGCAGGCCATGGAATTGTCTGAACAGCCTCTTGCTGTAAAACATGTTGTACAATTCGGGCTCTATGTGGCCTAGCGTTGTCCTCCATGGACATTGGCTTGTCGACCAACGCATGATTGTCGAAATGGGTGACTACGCGTGGAGCGAGCACATTGTCACGGTATTTTTGGCCTGTCAGATTACCATCAAGAACGTACAAGTCCAACTTACAGTCAAAGGAAAAACAACCACAGACAGTTACACCCCCACCCCCAAAAGCAGTTGTTCCCAAAATCTGGTTGTCCTGAAATGAAGTGTTTCGTTGGCGCCAAGCCCTTGCACGACCGTCGGTAGGGCGTAACAAAAAACGACTTTCATCAGACCAGTGGATCTGTCTCCATGTGCGAATAGTCCACCCCAAATTATCGTATGACCAGTCACATCGTGCATGGCGATGACGTAATGACAACTGTGGACGTTGTATGGGTCTTCGCGCTCGCATTCCCTGATGGTTGAGGCGTCTGATTACAGTGCGTGTGCTAATGTGGCCTCAAAACGCTAAATTACCACAAAGTGCACCAGCTGTACTGCACGGTCGTTGCCGCGCCCGTCTGTATATGAGCCGGTCCTCTCTCGGCGTCATTTTGCGAGGTCTACCTGCACGTGGACGGTCATTAACATTCCCCGTTTGACGAAAACGCTGCATCATTCGTACAATGATGGAATGGTTAACCCTGAAGTGGTCTGCCACTCTTCTATGGCTAAAACCACCGCTATGCATGCCAACAGCTTGCCACATTTCTGGTATGGTTAATTTTCGCCTTTCCATACCAAACCAATAGAAAATGAAACTTAAAACTCTACACAAAAAAATCAGCTTTCGTTCGCAAACACAAATGTTGAAAAGTACACGTAGCACTTTACACACCCTGTCATATACACATAAATAAACATTGATCAATAACCTGTTTCACAGGTAAGTAAGTATGTGTGTACAGGTTACGAAAACAGCAAACCGATTTGAAATAAGTTCATTATTAGAAAAGATATTATTGAAACAAGTCAGGTGGTGCTTACCTTTTGTCGGACTGTATATATCAGGTTTTTTGTTATTATAATAATAAAATATATTGAGATAAGTTCTTTATACCTTTGTACAAATCATACTAAATGATACTCACAGATGTCGTAATTTTGGTAGATTGATGAAAGTGTTGTTCTCTATCACTGATATGTTATTGTTGTTTAACCACCTATACATAGTGAACATATGTCTTAATTGATGCTTTATTAAGTCTGTAGCTTTCTGTTCTGTCTTAAGCAATACATGTGACAAAAGAGTGCGTAAGTTTGAGTTGTTTTAATAAAATGAATTTATTTTCTTGTTAAGTAAAAAATACAAAGCCCATTCTAATTAATGTAGTTATTTACAAAAATGGGCTTCAAAATGGGCTCGATCAATGAATGCGATAAAAAATTGACTTCTACAGTTTAGTTGATTGATTGGTGTTTAGCGCCAACATTAGCAATATTTCAGCTATATCGTGGCGTCAACAAATATTAATTAGCTTAAGACACCTACATGACCCTTAGAAATAAAACGTACTTCTTTATAAAACAAATGGGTTATATGTACAAATAAAAGAAATATTAAAAAGATAAAACCATATATTTAGAACATATTTATATAATTATATTTTAGAATATAAATCAATTTCTTTTAAAAATTTCAAAATTGTGTCGCCTGCGACATTTGTAAATACATCGTATAAAGTGTTGACGTTGTAGAAGTTCTGATCAACGTCAGTAGCATCTACGCAATCAATCAAAACATGTTTAATTGACTAATTGGAATTACACGGAAAACATTCCGGTCGTTCCTCATTATTTAATAGATAACTGTTAATATACCATGTCCGATACGACATCTTGGCAATTCTACCTGTTCCTTCCGATTATCAACGTAAGAACAAGGAGTCTTGCAAACTATGGAATGTATTTCGTGTAATTTATTATGAATTTGTTGGTCCCAGATGTCTTGCCAGCGTTTTAAAATATATTTCATAATAAAATGTTTTAGATCAGTGTAAGGAATATAACAATTGGATACAGGATCATCAAATGCGTTCTTGGCTGCCTGGTCAACGACTGTGTTCCCATGGATACATATATGACTAGGGATTCATGTGAAAATTACATGCCTACCAATAGCAACAAGGCTTTTATAAATTTCAACAATTTTAAAATAAAAGTGTTTTGAGTTATACAACTCTCAATTTCCAACAGGCAAGAAAGAGAATCCGAACAAATCATGAATTTACTCTTATCAGAAGAGGCAACGAACTTCAAAGCAAGAAGTATTGCATTAGCTTCTGCACTGAAGATCGAACTGTCAGATGGTAATCGAGAGGAGTAAACCTGCTGTCCAAAACCAGCTGCAGATGCTACTCTATCACCATCTATTAGTCCATCAGTATATATAGTAGAGCATTCAGATGTTACCGATCTAATTTCAGCAAAATGTTGCTGAAGTAGTAAAGGGTTTGTTTCAGATTTTTTGTATTGTTTAAGGTCAAAATTAAAAGTAGGTCTTGGATTTAACCATGGAGAGTTTTCAGGAATTACAATTGGTGCGATGTCATCCAAATTGATATCAGAATTATCAGAAAGTGTGATTTTACTCGGAGTCCGAAAGGTTGAATTGTATTGGGTTGTTTATCGGAAACATTTTCATATAAGGGATTAAAAACACAGTCGTATGCGTGATTCGAAGGATAAGCCTTCAACTTGGTTGCATACTGCATACCAAGTGTGATACGCCTGTTTTCAACATACAAACTCTCAACTGGAGACGTTCTGGATGCTTCAAGTGACAGTCGTAATCCTTGATGATGGACTGTATCAAACAACTTTATGAACGATAGACGGGCTGAACCGTAAACAATGCATCCGTAATTCAATTGTGATCGAATCAATAATCTATATAAATGTATTAAAACTGTGCTATTCACACCCCAGTCGGTATTGGACACAAATTTTAAAATATAAATTGCTTTAAAGCTCTTATTTTTAAGCATTTTAATATGGGGTACAAAGGTAAGTTTATTATAAAAAAAAGTTTCTGAAACTATTTGTATAGGGGACTTATATAATTTTAACTCCTGGTCTGGATGGAGTTCTCTTTTATTACAAAAGTGCATCCCTACAGTTTTTGAGCTGGAGAATTTAAATCCATTCTCCATTGCCCATTTTTTCTATCTTATTTAGATATAGTTGTAACTGTCTTTCAATGGTGTTAATATTCTTGCCCAGATAACATATCAGGAAACCATCTACATAGAGAGAACCCTCAATGTTGTCATTTAAAACTTTAGCAAGACTGTTTATTTTAATACTAAATAATGTAACAGAGAGGATCCTTCCCTGGGGAACTCCAATCTCTTGTTCCTGAATATCAGAATAAGTTGAATTAACTCTGACATTGAATTATCTATCAGATAGAAAATTCGAAATAAAAGTAGGTAGCTTACCTTTCAACCCCATATCAAAGAAGTTTTTTAAAATGCCATATTTCTATGTTGTGTCGTATACTTTTTCAAGGTCAAAAAAGATAGACACAACATGTTCCTTTTTGGCAAAAGTGTTTCAAATGAAAGTTTCAAAACGAACAAGATGATCTATGGTGCTTCTCCATTGGATTCAAGAAACCATACGAGGCGAACATTGATCATCCTTTCCATGGTTTTACACACGCAACTAGTTAGTACAATAGGCCAATAATGCAACGGTTCGGAATGGTCATTACCAGGTTTTGGAATAGGAATGACATTAGCCAATTTCCAAATTGACGGCAAGTCGCCTGTTTCCCAAATGTCCGTCATGAGATCTAAAAGAATTTGGACTGCCGATTCCGGAAGATGTTTGATCTAAAATTCAAGTTAGTGTTTTCTTTTTGCTTTTAAAATTGTTGAAATTCTGGATGTTAATTTTGGGTAGAAGAGTTTTTTTTAAATGTTTGGCCTACCTTATTTGAGATGTCCTGTTCAGATGTTAAAGTGTCTTGTCCATCTTTTAAATGATGGACGTTTATTTTATTATTTTTGCCTTTAATTTCTTGTACCATATTCCAATCCTTATTTTTCGGTGTATGGCAATTTAATTTAGAAACAAAATTAAGTCAGGTAGAAGCTTCAATACAATGTCGATACTGAAATACTCTTATGACCCTCTTGATGATTTTAATTCTCGTTTTTATTCTCAAGAAGTTCATCTGTCAAAAAAAATAACCTCAACAGTTAACAAACCATTCCTCTTGAAAATGTATAAACGCGTTTAAAGAAATCATTTGCAACGCTGTTAACTTTAAAATGGTAACCAACGTTACAAATTTAAGTTTGCGGTCATGAATT
>MJUT01042906.1:54235-65042 GCA_002080005.1 Gigantidas platifrons | reverse complement strand
AATAACTCCAAGATGGGTAATCAGATTTACTTCAAAATTGCAGGGTAGGTAGATCTTGACATGCTGAACATTTTCGCAATTTAAACTTAACCTTTACATCTTATAATTTTTTAAATATAAGACGAAAAGTATTAAAATTTTAAAAAGTTGATGAAAAAATGGCAATAACTCCAACATGGGTAATCAGATTTACTTCAAAATGGCAGGGTAGGTAGATTTTGCTGTGCTGATCATTTGTAGCCTAGTCAGATTTCTGATATTATTAACGGTTTATGAGTTATTACCCAAAGACCTGCAATTTTACCATATGTTCTATTTTTAGTAACAGTGGCCATGTTGATTGGTGCACGGCATCATTTTAAAACTAGATACCCAAGTGATGATTCAGACCAAATTTGGTTCCAATTTGCCTAGTAGTTTCAGAGGAGGAGATTTTTGAAAAAAGTTTACGACGGACGACGACGACGGATGCCAAGTGATGGCAATAGCTCACCTGAACGTTCGGGTCAGGTGATCTAAAAACACCGTTAGAACAGCTCCAGTATATAATCGCAATTCGTAGAAATGGGGGTAAAATCGATAAACCTAATGCATATGTACATGAATTCTCAATTAAATTTGATCCTGTAAATGTAGCTCCAAAAACACAAACACACTTTTTAAACGATTTATAGTCCAGCATCATAAATTAGTCATAACTATATTTGAACAGGACGGCCATCATATTTGTCACGGGAATGTTAAGCTACCAAACATCGATCAATCAATATTGGATAATGTTTGATTATTTTTAACAATATTAACAATGTAATCAATGCCTATCACACTGATGTTGTGAGTTCGAATCTCGATCAGGGCGAGGTGTACAAAGTTTGTGATAAAGTTTGTCAGTGACTTGCGACAGTTCGGTGGTTTTCTCCGCTCGGGTGTGTTACGGCTGTTTCACATCGTTTTGTTTCATACGATTTGTTCCCCTTTGTAATAATTTACTTCATGACGTTGCATCCATGAAAACGTAGGTGAATCCCCCAAGGATAAATGTGTTTCTGCAGATCTAATGCACTTATTCCTTGTTCGTTTTGTGACAGTAAGATTAACAAATATATTTATCGACTATCTAGTTTGTGAATATACAGTCAAACCTGCCGTAACGGTTTGTGAATATATTATTATTTTGAATACGCCGATTGTAATATATGATTTATCACGCTTTTCCGTCTTGCTAAGCTCCACTCCTTAGTGTAAACTATATTGTATTCAACAAAAATAAATATAAGACATTACATAGTGATATTCATAGAAAGGGATTGGAAAACAATGCCCATATTTGGAAATCGCTATCACCAAAAAAACTTGTTTATTGACAAATGCAAGAATGACATACACGCACATGCTGACTATCAATTTGATACTTATGTAGCAGAATTTCACATCGTCAGTTGAAGACAAATGATGTCGAGAGGTAATCCTTAGTTTAAATTAATAATCACAATGTCCCAAAGCACAGTTAACAGCTGATAATTAACAACTAGAGGCTCGGTTGGCTGAGCCTGTGTAGCTCACCTTTCATTCTGCTTAGAGGAAACTTAATACAGAACCTTCCATATGTGCTTCCCACCAAATTTCGGTTCATTTGGCAAAGCAGTTTCAGAGAAAAAGATTTTTATAAATCAATAAATCTGAAGCAATAATTGCCTGTGGTGGCCATGTTCATTAATGGATCAAAAGGAATAATTTTATTTTGATGCAAAAACCTGTAATAAAAACAATACACAAATACAATCAAAATAAGTTTTAATCGTTGATACTATGTTTAGTTTTATTTCAACATAGTATATTAAATAAAATAAGTATTTAGTAAGTCTTCGAACGTTCATGATTTGATGGATGAAATGAAAATTATACACATAAAAAAACACCGTTTGAACAGGTCCAGTATATAGTCGCAATTCGTAGAAATGGGGGCAAAATCGATAAACCTTACATAAATAAAATTGACAGCCAACATCCATGTTTTCCATCATCATTGGGAAATAACCACATCCGACTTTTACCCCTAATTTATGGGTTTCCAAATCTTCATTTTATGTTTTAAGCTGTTTCTCAATATGAGAAAAAATCATTGTATTAAACTTCAGTACATTAATAAAATTGACACCCAACATCCATGTTTTCCATCATCATTAAGAAATAACCACAACCGACTTTTACCCCTAATTTAGGGGTTTTTAATCTTCATTTTATGTTTTAAGCTGTTTCTCAGCTTGAAAAAATTCAAAGCTGCTACACAGAAAATGGAGTCATCACTACATTGCAGTTCCTTATCAGTAGCATGTTTGTTGAGTTCGGAGGGCACATTTTTAAGCAACTTGTTTTATGTAAAAAAACAACAACATTACCTATGACATATATTTGCATATATATCAGGGTGATATTTTTGTATAATTCACACTAAATGATACTCACAGATATGTTAAGTTTGGTAGATTGTTGAAATTGTTGTCCTCTATCACTGATATGTCATTGTAGGATAAAGTTCTATAAATAGTCAACAAATTCCTTATGTTTATACTTTCTGAAATATGTAGCTTTCTGTTGTGTCTTAAACAATACATATAACACAATAATGCGAAATTTTGAGTTTTTACAATTAAGCTTATTTATATTCTTATTAAGAAAAATAAACAAGCCCTATAATTAATGTAGCTATCTACGAAAGTGGGCTTGAATATCGATTTCAAGGAATGTCTGTAATTTTTAGCTGTTACACTGTACTTGTATGTTTGATTAGAATTCAAATAGTTATTTTATTTTGTTGTAGAATGTGAATATTTTGTGTAAACTGTTCTTATCCTAAATAACTTATACATAATACATGTATTGCAAGTTAAATAAAAGAATACAATAAGATAAATACTTACAACCAATAAAGGTTCCTCAAGTTGTTGAACGTGTCTGATTTGATTGATGTAATTTTATTTTGATACAAATACCTGTAATAAAAACAATACACAATTACAATCAAAATAAGTTTGAATCTTTGATACTAGGCGTAGTTGTATTTCAACATAATATATTGAATAAAATAAAATAAGTATGTAATAAGTCTTATACATACAAATAAAAAGAAACATTACAAAGATAAAACTGTATATTTAGAACGCATGTTATTTAATCTAATTTTGTATATACATTAATTTCTTTAAAAAATTTCAAAATGGTGTTGCTTGCGACATTTGTAAATAAACTATATTAATTGTTGACATTTTAGAATGTCGGACGAACGTCACTGACACCTTTACAGTCCATTAAAACATGTTTAAGTGAATAATTGGAATTGCAAGTCGAAAACTTTGGTTGATTGCAATAAATTGATCATTACACCATGCACACTCAGATATTCACTATTTTTGCAAATATATCAATTTTTACCATTTTTGTTTTCAAATAATTTCAGAGTTTTGAAATATGAACATCTACTGAGATACCCAATGCATGCAGACACATAATTGTGTTATATGCCTCTGATACATGCACTAAATTATACATGAATAATCAATATTTTGTTTTGTACATTACTCCCAGGGACAATATTGTGTGATAGAAGTTGACATTGAGAATTGTACCATTTTACAATTGATTAATAATCACTTCACATAAACCTTCTTTTTATACATGAAATATTCAATTGATTAATTATTGAATCGATGACCAATTAAGTGCACTAGAATTAGATGAAGCAAAAAAATTAATTGTTTTCATAATTGCCGCCGATAGAGTTTACAACATTGTTACCTCCCTTTATTTGTTCGCCGGGTCTCTTGACTGTTTTATTGTTTTACGTGATTGATCAAATATTGATTATGTACACTTCGAGATGAAAGTTCTAGAAAACACAGTTAAAACCATATTCGCAAAAAGCAGACCATAAAGATATATACTACTCAAAAAGGTTTTGCAACACTTATATGTTTATCAATTTCAACAAATAATATAAATACATCGATGTCAACATTATACAAAAAGAGAGAAGTAAATATGTTCTTTCAACTGTTTAATTTCATTTTTGTTAAATTTTAAAATCCATTTCAAACAACGCCGTTGAAGTACGCTAAGGTCAAAATTGAATTTCACAACTTTCAAGGGAATGTCAAAGTCGCTGTTCAATAAGCGTATGTCCGCCCCTAGAATTAATGCATGCTTGGGACCGCTTTCTCATGTTTCCAATACAAAATTTTATGGTTGCCTGGGAAATGTTCTGCCATTCTTGATTCAGACGATTGCGCAAATCGTTCAGTGTTTGAGGTGGATTAATGTGATATGTCCTTTTGCCAATTTCTTCTCAAATATGCACTAATGGGTTTAGATCAGGGGAGTTTGCAAGTCAGTCCATCCTAACAATGTTGTTTTCCTATACAAAGTCATTAACAATGTGACCACGGTGGGGGCGAGCGTTATCGTCTTGGTAAGTTAGCCGTTTTCCGATTCGTCTTAAAATGGCATAACTATCGGCCTCAAAATCTCATCAATGTAGCGCTGACAGTTCAAATTTCCATTGTGAATATAAAGCTGGGTTCATCTGTTAAATGTTATTCCTGCCCATACTATCACAGACCCCCCCCCACCAAAATGATCATGCTCCCTGATGGTGGCATCAGTATATCGATCCCCAAGAAGGCGGTAAACAAGGATTCGACCATCATTAAACCTTACATTGAATCGTGATTCGTCCGACAAGCAAACAGTGGACCACTGACGTGCTGTCCAGGAAAATGGCGTCGAAACCAATCCAAAACTAATCGCCTATGATGCCGAGTAATAGGGATTCGTACAACAGGACATCTTGGCCTAAGTTTTCTTGAATATAAACTGTTACGAATTGTCTGATCAGAGATGCTTACACCAGCGGTGGTTTGTAATTCATGTGTCAATGTACGGGCATTAAGTGTTCGGTTGCTTAAATTGAGATTTCTTATGAATTTGTCTTGACATTGTGTTGTCACTCTTGGACGCCCAGATCTAGCACTGTCACACACATAATTGGTTGCATCAAAGCATTATAAAGTCTTGAAATTGTGGTAGGGGTAACTCCAAATGTACATGCAACGTTCCTGACTATAACATCCCAAGAGCCTTATTTCTGTCATTGTTACTCAGAGACCGTCTTCTATCCATATCATTTAACAATTCAAAATCAATATTAAACAGACAACTCGACGAGCTCAAACACTTCACACGTGATAATTAAGGTATCAAGCAAAACAAACACATCCACAGGTAAAGCTTGTCATGTCTCTATTGTTTTTGCGACAATATTAATTTAAGGTTTTTTCTTGAATTGAAAGCATAATAACGTCACGTGTACGAAAACCGGAAATGGATCAAATTAAAAAAAATTAAAAAAATGTCTGAAAACCATAACGTTTATGCTTAAACTGATATACTTAATTCTAATCGTCAATTATTGCTTTATTTTTTTGGTGTATATAAAACCTATACAACAATCAAGTGGTTTTTGTTTTACTAGAATATATAATTTTGCTACGAGATCAATGGAAAACTTGACAGAAGATGGCTATTTACAATTTTACACTGTTGACCAACAGGAATCGTCAGTCTTCAGCGCTTTATCTCGACTTAATCTCCATTGTTGACTGCATTGTACTTTTCTTAAGCAAAAACAAAAAAAATGTTCAGAAAATATCCAGCTTACTCCAAGGAATTTAACTTTGACCATAGATAGGCCAGTTGTAATTTATAAATTTGATAAGTAATTTTTATTATTTTATTAAAGTAGAGAAACTTAATTGATTGTTGGTTGTGTCTTTCTGTTACTAGAAGATTATAGAAAACAACTTCATTAAAAAATTATTGGATACCATATTTTTACATAAAACCATAAAAAAGAGAAAGGTATATTGTAGGTTCTTCTTGCTGTTCAGCAAAGGAAAATAGCTAGGATTAAACGTTTGTCGGCAGTCAAAGAGGGACTACAATCATACAGTCACAAAGTATATTCACTTAGTAACTTCAAAGAAATAAGGATACTGAAATACTGAAAGACCTTCTTTGATAGTTTTAATTCTCTTTGTTATTCTAAAAAAAATCATGTCAAAAAATTTACTTCAACAGTTTTCAAACCATTCCTCTTGAAAATGTATAAACACGTTTAAAGAAGTCATTCACGATGCAATTAACCTTAGATAGTAAGCAACGTTACAAATTAGAAGTTTTCTGTTATTAAATAACTTATTTTATTTTGTCAAGCACGAACAAATCCAAAGCTGCTATACAGAAAATGGAGTCATCACTACGTTGGAGTTCCTTATCAGTAACATATTTGTTGAGTTCGGAGAGCACATTTTTCAGCAACTTGCTTTATGTAAGAAAAACAACAACATTACCTATGACATATATTTGTATATCAGGGTTATATTTTTGTACAAATCACACTAAATGATACTCACAGATATCTTAAGTTTGGTAGATTGTTGAAATTGTTGTCCTCTATCACTGATATGTCATTGTCGGATAAAGTTCTATAAATAGTCAACAAATTCCTTATGTTTATACTTTCTGAAATATGTAGCTTTCTGTTGTGTCTTAAACAATACATATAACACAATATTGCGAAATTTTGAGTTGTTACAATTAAGCTTATTTATATTCTTATTAAGAAAAATAAACAAGCCCTATAATTAATGACAGCTATCTACGGAAGTGGGCTTGAATATCGATTTCAAGGAATGCCTGTAATCTTTAGCTGTTACACTGTACTTGTATGTTTGATTAGAATTCAAATAGTTATTTTATTTTGTTGTGGAATGTGAATATTTTGTGTAAACTGTTCTTATCCTAAATAACTTATACATAATACATGTATTGCAAGTTAAATAAAGGAATAAAATAAGATAAATACTTACAACCAATAAAGGTTCCTCAAGTTGTTAAACGTGTCTGATTTGATTGATGTAATTTTATTTTGATACAAATACCTGTAATAAAAACAATACACAAATACAATCAAAATAAGTTTAAATCTTTGATACTAGGCGTAGTTGTATTTCAACATAATATATTGAATAAAATAAAATAAGTATGTAATAAGTCTTATACATACAAATAAAAAGAAACATTACAAACATAAAACTGTATATTTAGAACGCATGTTATTTAATCTAATTTTGTATATACATTAATTTCTTTTAAAAATTTCAAAATGGTGTTGCTTGCGACATTTGTAAATAAACTATATTAATTGTTGACATTGTAGAATGTCGGACGAACGTCACTGACACCTTTACAGTCCATTAAAACATGTTTAAGTGAATAATTGGAATTGCAAATCGAAAACTTTGGTTGATTGAAATAAATTGATCATTACACCATGCACACTCAGATATTCATGTGTCTGATTTGATTGATGTAATTTTATTTTGATACAAAAACCTGTAATAAAAACAATACACAAATACAATCAAAATAAGTTTGAATCTTTGATACTATGTGTAGTTTTATTTCAAAATAATATATTAAATAAAATAAGTATTTAGTAAGTCTTCGAATGTTCATGATTTGATGGATGAAATGAAAAATATACAAAACAAAAAAAAACATTAGAACAGCTCCAGTATTATATAATCGCAATTCGTAGAAATGGGGGCAAAATCGAAAAACCTAATGCATATGTACATGAATTCTCAATTACATTTTGATCTTGTAAATGCAGCTGCAAAAACACAAACACACTTTTTAAACGATTTGTTGTAGATTAATCATAAATATATTTGAGCAGGACGGCCATCATATTTGTCACGGGAATGTTGAACTACCAAATATCAATCAATCAATATTGGATAATGTTTGATTATTTAAAAAAAATATTAATGTAATCAATGCCTATCACACTGATCTTGTGAGTTCGAATCTCGATCAGGGCGAGTTGTACAAAGTTTGTGATAAAGTTTGTCAGTGACTTGCGACAGGTCCGTGGTTTTCTCCGCTCGGGTGTGTTAAGGATGTTTCACGTCGTTTTGTTTCATACGATTTGTTCCCCTTTGTAATAATTTACGTCATGACGTTGCATCCATGGAAACGTTGGTGAATACCCGAAGGAGAAATGTGTTTCTGCAGATCTAATGAACTTATTCCTTGTTCGTTTTGTGACAGTAAGATTAACATATATATTTATCGACTATCCAGTTTGTGAATATATTATTATTTTGAATACGTCGATTGTAATATATGATTTATCGCGCTTTTCCGTCTTGCTAAGCTCCACTCCTTCAATGCCCATATTTGGAAATCGCTATCACCAAAAAGCTTGTTTATTGACAAATGCGAGAATGATATACACGCACATGCTTACAATCAATTTGATACTTACGTAGCAGAATTTCACATCGTCAGTTGAAGACAAATCATGTCGAGAGGTAATCCTTAGTTTAAATTAATAATCACAATGTCCCAAAGCAAAGTTAACAGCTGATAATGAACTACTACAGGTTCGGTGGGCTGAGCCTGTGTCGCTCACCTTTCATTCTGATTTGAGGAAACTTAATACAGAACCTTCCATAGGTGCTTCCCGCCAAATTTCGGTTCATTTGGCAAAGCGGTTTCAGAGAAAAAGATTTTCATAAATTAACCAATCTGAAGCAATAATTGCCTGTGGTGGCCATATGTTTGTTAATGGATCAAAAGGAACAAAATAAGACGAATACTTACAAGTCAGAAAGGTTCGTCAAGCTGTTGAACGTGTCTGATTTGATTGATGTAATTTTATTTTGATGCAAATACCTGTAATAAAAACAATACACAAATAAAATCAAAATAAGGTTAATCTTTGATACTATGTGTAGTTTTATTATGGATCAAAACGAAATGAGCAATCTCAATAGAGGACCTTCCATAGATGCTTCTTACCAAATTTCATATCATTTGGCCCAGCGGTTTCAGAGGAAAAAGGTTTTTAGAAATCGACCAATAAGAAACAAGAATTGCCTGTGGCGGCTATGTTTATTATTGAATCATGACAAAATGAGCAATCTTTATAGAGGATCTTCCATAGATGCTGCCTGCCAAGTTTCGGTTCATTTGGCCAAGCGGTTGCAGAGGAGAAGATTTTTAAAAATCGGCCAATCAGAAACAAGAATTGTCAGTGGCGGCCATGTTTGTGAATGGATCAGGACGAAATGAGCAATCTTTATAGAAGACCTTACATAGATGCTTCCTACCAAGTTTCAGTTCATTTGCCATAGGGGTTTCAGAGGAGAAGAATAAAATGTGAAAAGTTAACGGACGACGGACGACGGACGCCAAGTGATGTCAAAAGCTCACATTGTCTTTGGCAAGGTGAGCTAAACATAAGGAGACATACTTGATGACCGTGGGACAGAAAACATATGGCGTGTAGAGCTACCGGATTAATACATCAATATTTGGTCAAATTTTTACTTCAGACAGACGACGGACGACTGACGCCAAGTGATGGCAAAAACTCACATTGCCTTTGGCAAGGTGAGCTAAAAAGGGGATGATATCGAACTTGAAGAAAGCACATGGAGAATTATTATTGTTATTTTGAATACGTCGATTGTAATATATGATTTATTGCGCTTTTCGGTCTTGCTAAGCCCCACTCCTTCGATGCCCATATTTGGAATTCGCTATCACCAAAAAGCTTGTTTATTGACAAATGCGAGAACGATATGCACGCCCATAATTACTATCAATTTGATACTTATGTAGCACAATTTCACATCGTCAGTTGAAGACAAATGATGCCAAAAGGTAAACCTTAGTTTAAATTAATAATGACAATGTCCCGAAGCACAGTTAACAGCTGATAATGGACAATTAGAAGTTAACGGATGACAGACGACGTATGACTGATGCCAAGTGATGACAAAAACAGACATTGCCTTTGGCAATGTGAGCTAAAAAAGGGATGGTACCGAACTTGAAGAAAGCACATGGAGAATCAAAATAAGATCTTTAAGCCTAGAACCCTATCATGTTTATACTAACATTTCGTGATCTTTTTATAAGAGATCGAGATGTTTGACTTGCATGCAGTATCTTTTTTGCCACAGGCACAGGTAAATCAGACAACCCCCTTTTATACAAGTTGTGAAACACAAGTTATAGAGAAATAATCAATATAAAAACTATTATCATGAAAACGTTTGAATGTTTATAATGAAACATATTTTAACGAGTTGGGGATCCTGTTTATTTTTGAAATTTACATTTGTTTTCTTTACAAGTGACATACGATCTACATAACACCTTGGCTTGGAAAGGCAAATTGTCCATTCTGACTCATTGTGTAGGATCAATTATCAATGCATACTAATACGCGACAACCAAAACGTATTTATGTATTATAACAGAATAACATCCCTTTTCAGAGGTTTTTTTCCGTAAAAAATCTTCTGTTAAAAGAGGATGCATTCAATTTCATAAACATTTAAAGTTCTGAAATGTTTTTGGTCAACATAAATCTACACATAACAAAGTTGATATAATAAACAATGGCTAAGAATTGATCTGACACCAGTTAATTATTCTCTAAATCCAATTTGTCCTTTTATGAAATAACAAAATGCAGTCCATACAGTTAATAAATACCATCATAAAACCAAAACCTGAAATGAAACTACTATGTAATCAAATTATAAGTTTTAATTGAAGGTGGGTGATCTGGTTGTGCTACAATATCACATTTTAATCAGAGAAAATTTGTTTGAGACATATTTACACAGATGCAAGCTTAATTCCTTGCAATTCATTGTACTTTATTTAGCTA
>MJUT01042897.1:58363-96179 GCA_002080005.1 Gigantidas platifrons | reverse complement strand
AGATCATAATAAAATGGAAAACCAAAAACACCACACTGTCCGAACATTTGCAAAATCTACTAGGAAAGTTGTAGAAAGATGCAAAATCGATATCCGATACCCTTAGTGATCGAATAACACGAACTCCACTTAAGCCCGGGGTGAAGTCTTCGTGTGCTCTGGGAGAATAATCAACGCCTTCACCTATTACAACATCGGCAAATTAAGACATTGTATGTTCTACTTGAGCTACTACGATACCAGAATGCCCCTTTATTCACCATATCTAATATTTCCGCACAGGTTAAAAATGTAAGGTGGCAACATATCATCGATCTACAGGCACGTCCTATGTAAATCAATTGAATATGTCAGTTTGGTGGTGGTTAATGGCATGTTCATCAATAGTTCAGTAATATCATGGCGGTCAGTTTTATTTGTGGAGGAAACAGGAGGACCCAGATAAGACCACCGACCTGCCAAAAGTAACTGACAAACGTTATCACATAATATTGTACTCATCTCCCTGACCGTGATTCGAACTCATCACATCAGTGATGATAGGTTCTGATTGCATAGAAATTTGCAAATCCAACTACGATACGATCACGACCACGACGGCCCCTACAATTTGATACATTACCACATTGGATAACCGTTGGGCTTATATTGTTGTTAAATGCTTTTGCCCATTTTATCATAAAAGTGACAATAATAGAAAAGGTATAAATAGTTATCTTCTATTGTAGTATCATCGAGAACAGGAGCTGTAATATATGTTGCTTCACCGGTGGATACTAATGTGTCGGTGAAGGTATAAGGATTTGTGGCGAAACTATAGGAGTTGACAATTACTCATTTGAATTTTTCCCAGTGAGAATGTGGTGCACTAATACAGAGGCCCGTAAGTCGGATTCCCTGGACGTCGTATGTCTTTGTCAAAACCAGGTCCTGTTAAATAAATTATAGCTATATGAAAAACAGGAATAATAAATTAATCCATCAATATGCATAAGTCATCCTTAAAAAAACGAGCCTTACATCATATGATATCACAAAAATCATCCATTTTTCGATATAATATTTTCAACAAGAAAAGTGCGAAAGAACCAAAAAGATACTCAGAAGCTGTAATTTGAAGAAGAAAACACCTCGCAAGTAAAAATGACATCAAGACTTATCCACGGTTGAATCATTATATCAACTTTTGATTCGTTAAAATCCCGGGTATTATAAAAAAAATTCCCTGCCATATAGCCGGGTGTAACTAGCCATTTAACCAGTCAAATATTGGATAGGAACGTAAATAACATAATATCAGATCATGGCATATTGGCTGTACGTATTATGTATACAGTAACACAACCAGTAGCAGTATTGTAAATATTTGTTTGGTGTTTAGCCTTGGTTGTGCACACTAGTGTCTGCTCAAAGTGTAGTATAGGTTGGCTGGGAGGAGACTGTGTAAGTTATTAACTCGTATATTATTATTTTGTCTGTTTGAACAATAACATACGCTACAGTAGTACAATTGCATTGTACAACATATATGATTGATAATGTATTATTTAATATTGTATCCTATGCTGTCCTTGTAAATTCTATGTTTGTAGCATTGAGCTGTTGATTATAATTGTCACGTACAAAGGGTGAGAATGTCTTGAGAATATTATGATACATTTATCTATAGAGGACAAAGAGTTTATGTCAAACTTGTTCTATCTTTTTTTTCATTCATGTATTTAAGGGATATTTGAAATTTTTGAACAGGTTATGCAAAACTAACCTGTTAAAAAATTTCAAATATTCGTGTTGATTTAATTTTTACAACAAAATTTAATGATTCCTCGATTTTAATTACGATTATTTCATGTGTCTATTTGAATTTGTCGTTGAAGAATTAATATGTTGGCGACGTCACAATACCAGCCCAGGTTATCGAGCATAATCAGAATTTTCTCCGAGTGGATCAGTCAATTAGATTGCAGTGTTCAAGTCAAATTCAATTATTAGTGTATCCAACGTTTTTTCCTCGTAACACGATGCAATTCCTTGAAAAAGAAGACCAATAATGACTCGAAATACCTATAGCTGTTTTATTTTCACATTTCTTGTAACGGCATAGGTGTTGTAATGGCTCGCGTGCTCACTTGTATGTCGTAGGTCGTTGGTACGAGCCCAAATCTGGTCAAACCAATGACTATACAATGGACATGTATCACTGTTTGGCTAAGCATGCAACGATAATGATACTGAGCAATGACTGGTTGGCTCGGAATCAGAATAATGTGTACGATTGGGGCGACATGTCAATCCACGGACTGTTACTTCAGTGAGATAGCACTATAAAAATCCAACTAAGCGGACTTCATCATCATTGAACATTAGCCTGTTCTATGCGATCTTGCTACTGCACATTTTTATTCATTAAGCATACAACATAACTTTTTATATATCTGTAAGCTTTTTACCCGTTGGCATTAGACATGTAGTGTCACATGTAAAAGGGGCAAGATTAATGTATATAAAATTCAGGTCACGTTATATTGGGTGTACGCATTATGTATACGTAGCACCAGGAAAAGCAATGTCTGTCATATTTGTTTGGTTTTTAGTCTTCGCTATGTACACTAATGTCTGCAAAAGTGCACATGTTCAAGAGTTACACGTGCTATTATAATAAAGCGCTGCCCAATGTGACGTAATTGCTTCTATTGTAATAGTTTGGGACAATAAAATCTGCTTCAACTAAAATGTTGTTATTTGTTATGTAACATTGTTAATTGCAGTAAACAAATGTATTATTCATTGTCTCCTAGAACAAATTCGGCAATTTTTCCTACGGATAGAAGAAATGATAAGACAAAACGTTTCCATTATATACTAGTATATAATAAAAATTAATGTACACTCATTGTATAACAACATTATCGCGGGAAAGTACTATTTTCTTTATTTTAACTCCTAATAAGGTTTAATTATAAAATAAATTAAGTAAAACGATTGTACTGAATTATGACATACCAATCAAATGAATTCAACTTTTGATTAATATCTAACAAGTTGGATACCAAATTAGAAACAGACGGATCTACATCCAGACTCTGGAATTGGTAGCTCTAGTAGTTTCGATAAACATGACTCCATGAATCTGCCGAGTTAACGACTGACACACCAACACGTCCATAGTAGCCTTTAAGATAAATACTACGTTTAAACGAAATGTCACTTCAGGAACACGTGTTCTTATACTCGGTTTTCATCACAGATTATATTACTGTGAAAGTATTGTTATAAGTGGATTTCGTTGTTAACTGAATCCAAAAAAATTGGCGCCAACGAGTGAAATATGTTCATAGTAAGTTACATAATGTTTTCTAATTTTTGTTTACCTAAATATTGTATACTACACTATAGTTGTCTTTTAGATGAAGTGGTCTTTTGTTCGACTATTTAATATGTGTGCTCGTTTCTATGTTATAAGGAGATGGTCGAAAGCATAATATGACATAACTGTTTAAATGTAAATGAAATATGTATGTATTCCAGAAGAACCAGTGGTAAATCGATAAAAAAAACACACATTTGCAAATTCCAATATATGGTGTTGTATAGCCATACGACCATTGATGTAACTGTTCTGCAAACTATGGTGAAATATCTGTATTTCACATAACTTTCTCTAGTTCTCAAACGAAAGCAGAGTAAGGTAAGATTGTCATTGAAAATAAAAGAATAGGTAAACCCTACAATAGAATGGCATAAATGAAGCCACAATCGCCTACCGCTACACGGAGTCAGTGAGTGTAAACAACTTAATTAGAAGATGATGGGGTCCGCGTTGTACTAGACAGTCCACGGATAGACATGTAACCCTACTCAGACACATTATGATGATTGTGATGCAACCAGTATTTATTCTGTCTCCTGTAAACTGCGTGCTTGGCGGAGTAACAACACTTACAATTTGCACAGTCCTTTGTTTAACCCGTTCAGTGTTCGAACTATATACCATACTCGAGTCAAGCACACTAAGCATTACACAGCCGATGCGGTCACCGTAAACTCTATCAATATCAAATTCAAAAACATTACAATATGGTGATTATGTTGTTTAGAAGAAACTTATTTATTAAATTCTGAAGCAGAGTTCAATATAACACAAATATTCAATTGCATATTGTAGGATTCAGCTATAAGTTAACTATTTCTTATACTAATCTGTCGCCGTGTTTATTTATGTGAACGGAATCCGTATTGCTATTGTTTAGTGGGTTTTTTTTTCTCTCGTTGCTTTCGTTGTTCTTTTTTTATATTGTATTGTCTAGTATGATTGGGAGAAGACTGTCTAAGTTATTGATATTTGTAACATAAATACGCATTTTTCCTTTGATGTTTTTATGCAGTAATCAATTTAAAAATAGTTAACTTTTACAAACCATGGTCTAATATGAAAATCATTGAATAACATCAAGATCTTGATGTTATTCCATGATTTTTCGGACCTCGACGAAAGCGCCCAATATTGATTTCTGCTACAAATCATATATACCATGGATCTTACTCTTGAACTTATTTAAACCAACTCATCCTTCGGATTCGTTGGTATACATAAGTTAATTCGCATACGTAAGATCCATGGTATATATAATACATATATTATCATGTTGTCTGTTTGAACAATGACATATGTCTAAAGCATATAATACGTTTTTTTTGTAAAGCATATGTGATAGATACCGTATTGTTTAATATTATCGAATCCTATGTTGTCCTTTTAAATTCTAGGTTTGTGCTGTTGGTTACAATGTTCCATAAAAAAGGATGAGTATTCCTTCTTACAATATACGTTATGATATATTTTTCTTGGGAATAGAGAGTTTATGTCAAACTTGTTTTATTGCTTTTTATTCATGCATTGTTGTATCCAAAGTGATTTTCTCGTAACACGATGTTCGTGTCAAACCTTGCAAATGCTTGAGGAAGAAGAACAATAACGATCTAATTGATGGACATGATAACCGCATCGGTGGTGCGAATCACATCTTCAAAATGTTTATTGAATATACCTTCATAGGAAATGTTGCTCTCGTTTGATAATATTGTTCTGAAAACTTATCTGTTGAATTCATAATTTAATTTCCATATAAAGTTATTTGTGTTTATTTATATCAATTTAAATTTTCTTGGTAGAAGTATATGGTAAACAGATTAACACACACTATTTTCCATATCATTGAGACAGCGAAACAGAAATCAAGACGTTACAAGTTGGTTTATTATAGAAGTGCATAGCGCCACTAGCAAGCATGAGTCTTGTATACTTTTTTGTTTGTTTGTTTGTTACCATAGAGCTACAATTCTAGCTATTATCACTATAAGCTTTCATTATGATAGAGACTGTTGTTATAGGATTGTTTTATTCTGTTCATCATCGTAACAGGGTAGTGATATTTAGTCTGTTATAGCCATCAATGTTTTTAAACCAATTACAGGGTAAGGTAAACAAATAACAGGATTAGTACACACAGCGAATACAATGATTGATTGGTGTTTAGCGTCAAATTTAGCAAAATTTCAGCTATATTGCAACGTGAACAAATTTTATTATTAACTTAGCGTATACTACATTATTTAATTTAGTTATATTATTGTCAGAAAAGCTATATTAATAAAGCTAATCATTGTGGGTGTTTCTTAATCTAGTTGTCTATATACTCAACTCTAGAATGCTAGGTTTTAGAAAAATACAGAAAAAACCAGGTGTATGCTATTTGAAGTAATGTCATTTCACACTGAATCTTTCAACTTGAAAACAATGCTAAAGGCATATTAAATTTCAAACCCGAGATGACATTTCATTGCATGAATATCAGTCTTTTCTTGTGTGATTAATTTGACATAAATCTTAGGATTATCACGTGAACTAGAATCATCAATCAAGCATATAATTGAAGATTATTCTGTTTATGATCAGACTTCGATAGATAATAATAAAAAGAAATAAGACGAAATGTGCCACTGTGTATTAAATATACAATTTTGTTAACCGTTATGTGTATTCCTGTTTCATTTTGTGTGTACTATTGTTTTACTTATAATTATTTCCATCATTCAATAAGTTCCCTTTTAAGAAGAACGACCACAATACTATTATATTTCTTACTGCGTGATGATTTTTGCTTTGGCCTTGTTATTGTTGCGAGGCTATCTATATATATTCATATAAACTTGTCGAAAAAACAGCAAAAAGCAAAAAAACAAAAAACAAAAAAAAACAAAAAACAAAAACAATCAAACAAAAACAATAACATAATAAAAACATAACAGACATATTAACAATCACCCCCCCCCCCCAAATATAATATAGCAATAACAAACCGTTACAAAGTTTCAAACAACGCAGCTATGCAATCAGTGCTTATTACCACTAAAGTAGTGAGTTCGAAGTCCGCTCACGATGTTGTGTAGCTGATATAACATTATGTGATAAAGTTTGATAAAGTTTGTCAGTGACTATGGGGAAGATTATTTTCTCTGCGTATACCGACTTGATTCACCAATACAACTGACCGCCACAACATAGCTGAAATAGCTGAAACATTGTTGAAGGTTGCGTTAAACACCATAACCCTATCTTGCCTATACCATTCCTATATCATGACATACCATCTACCCATTCACGTTCACCTGGAATGTATATTTTCTTTGCCATATTCACATTCCGTAACATTAGCATATACTTTTTAAAATAACAAGTGCATTTCTATTGTTTGCGGCACAAGTATTGACATCTGACAAATTAAAACATGATAGTATTAAGGTAAACTGGACTTGATGTGGACAACTGTAATATGTCATACTTGGAATGGTCAAGATGTTTGTTCATTTCACAGTCGAAAATCAATTCTCTTTTGGTGTAATATGATAAGTTGTCAAATTCCGCTCTGTTGTAATCCGGTGTCTGATTAGTATGTTATGTACCTTTTGTCGGAGCGCTTAAAATATATTATTTCTGAACAGTCGCGTTTTTCATTGTGCCAATATTTTAAGATAGTTATGATGATTGCGGCTCAGCAACATTACACAACTATATCAGGTAAATTAAAATAGTTTAGTAGTTAGGTGAATTCGATTTAATGGAGGAAGACTACATCAGGTAAATTAAAACAATGTGAGTATCATTGTGAACTTGACTTTATGGGGGAAAATATAAAACTGTGCAATCTCTCCAAATATGGCTTTAGACACTTATGCAAAGAATATTGAAGTAAAAGTATAAAACAATTAACTATAAATACTGTAAAAGCAGAAATGTTCGTTGGGGATTACATTTCGTTTATTTCGTGGTTAAGAATTATCAACGAAATTAAAACCCCAACAATCAATAAATGTTAGACACAAATACAAACAATGCGAATGATAATTCCACCAAGTAATTATAAATGTCGGTTTGAACATAATCAAAAACACATTCCTGTTTTCTTTCACACAAAAGATAATCCCGTGTTTGTACAGTTAGGTGATAACAGGTGATTGTAAAACTGTCAATCAATGTCACTCAACAGTCCAGTGCGCCTGTAATGCTCGTGAAACGAAATCCGTTAATTATACACTTGATTGTCCTTGGATAATACATCAAAGACGTATAACAACCGGGATAATACAGCAAAGACGTATAACAACCAGGATAATACATCAAAGGCGTACCACAACCAGTTGGCGTGTGGCGGTTTGATCTCGTTAATTCGTAGGTCAATAGTTATTTTGTCAACAGGTACACCTTTTGACAGCTGAGTAGAAACCTGTTCAGAATACCAACTAAAGAATTTCTGTTTCAAGAGGGATTTAAGTTGTCCACTCACGGTGCGATCATACTGCTGATGCTTACAGTAGGTGATGCAATGAATGAATGACATAAATTTCAGTTCACAAAATGTAATTACTACTAATTGTCATTTAACACAATATTGATTTTCCCATTGGCGATCGTTTCATTACATTTACTATTGAGTATTGGCCATTATGAAGTGTCATTTTTATAATATTTTCTGAACCTAAAACCCACGAAAATTAATCCCCACGAAATCTAGTTTTGATACAAAACCACGAAATTTTAACCGCACGAAAATTAATGTTTCTACAGTATGTACGCTATGTCCGTGGATTGTTTCATTAATTCAGTAATATATGTCTTAATATATGAACCAACCAACAAAAGGAAAAGAGAATTTACCTTATGTAAGAGGGTAATAACGTGAATTCGACGTTCATATGCTACTTCAATATCACGTAATTTGCTGTGAACAATGTTAATGTATTACCATGAATCACAGATGAAACTGTGTATGTGAATGTGAAGTAGTATTAACTTAAACCTCAAGTTAGAGCTGGAGGCCGGGATAGATCAATGGATTAGGTAGCTGGATTACTTAACAACTCATACACGCATATCACCAAAAGGCGTGGATTCGCGCCCGGCTTAGCAAATTACAAAAATTGTGCACTCGACTCACAGCCGCTAGTGATAAAGTTTACCAGTTGCTTGCCCATGGTCGGTGGTTCTCTCCGGGTACTCCGGCTTCCTTCAACACTAAAACTGGTCGCCATGATATAGCCGAAATATTGCTGAAGGTGGCGTTTAATTCCAAACATCAATCATTCGATCAATCAACTTAGTGCTTAATACCTAGGAACAAATCAGTGGAGTGTGGTCATTTATCATTTAACAAAATACATGGTGAACAATATATTTTTAATAGCTTCTAACAAATTATTAAGCTTTTATTCGGCTTGTGTACACTATGAAATGTCCATAGCATATCGTAAGATTATACACCACCACATTGAAAACATAAAGTCTTAAGACTAATAGTAAGCCACGAGTGCTATTAAGATATTGCTTTGAATCCACCTTACAAAGTCAACATTTAATACCGTTGTCGTCTTAGATAGAATGTTGCCACAATATACTGTTACATGTAATCGTATGATAATCTAGCAGAACTTAGTTAGGTTGGGCGATATTATTTAATAGTTCCAAAATCTAATAGAAAATAGTAGAAACAGAAGCACAATTAATGATTCACTTACAACATGAAAGCTCATTTTAATGGTATTTATACTGCAATCGTTCTATTTGAGCAGTCAAAATGCGTTGACAGTATATTTACAAGTGATAAACGGTCATCAGTTGGGGCATCTTGGGGTAACTAACATTTTAAATAATTTGAATATTGGTAGTAATATCCATTAATGTCACTAATGATTGCAGTATACAGACAGTAACAGTGCACTGACTTGACAAAAAGTTCGATATACGTATTCGGCACGACTCTGGGGAAAGTGCTCGGGTAACCCTCGCATTTTCCCCACTTCTAAGCCTCATCAGTATATCGATTTTATGTCAAGTCAATGCAGTGTTATTGTCTATTTCAATAAAAAGTGGTGGGGTTAAACTATTCTCCCCATGGTGTTGTTTTTGTCTGTTTCCCGAGGCTTGTATGAAATGAATGTGTCAACATTAATATATCACTTTTCTTATAATACATTGTTTGTTTGTAGGAGGGAACTTGTTTACGGTATTTGTGCTTGATTGCCCGTAGTGATGTTCAGCACTTATTGTGTTTTGTGTTTTTTCTTTGTCTTGTGATTTCTATGTTGGCGTTTTTTTTTCTGGTTGTACTTTCTCTATTCTCTAACATTTATTTATCAACCATTCTGCCGAAGCTTGTATACAACAAGTGCGTCAACATGTATATATTATCATCACCATAGAAACAAAAGTATTGCCGTTACCCTAGAAACATATTTTTAGTTCTCATCCTACGTAGGTATTGTCATCAGCCTATCGACATCTGTATTGTCATCATCATATAATCTTATTTATTGTCGTCGGCATTTAAATCTATTTATTGTAATCGGCCTGGACATATATCTATCGTGACCGGTATATAAACATATGTATTGTCATCGACTTAAGAGACATATTGATTTTCATCGGCATATAAACATATTTATTGTCATCAGCCTAAAAAACATATTCATTGTGATCAAATCATTTATTTAATGCATATACTATTGATGCATATACTATTGTCGTCAGCCGGGTAGAAGAATATGATCTGCATGAAATGTGTTTTTAATATTCTATGTTTTGGCTGTTAAAAGTTCAACGAGGAGATGTTAGTTCATTGGGTCTCAGTAAATTGATAGAAAGAACAGAGCTTTTAATAACACTGATACACGTTAGCAGACAACCCATCAGGTGAGCAAATATTTAATTCCTTCCTTTTTGCTCAAACAAGTCAGATTACGTTGAGAACAGTCATAAAATGTCATATACAATTATTCATAAGATGTGACGCAGATCTCAGATAGCACCACTAAGTTCAACGAAAGTATTATTGTTCTACATTCTTATTATCTTTGTTAAGGGAACTTAAAATAGAGACATATTCAGAACAATTGATCGAAACTTATACATTACTATTTCTTATGCATTTTAGGTAACATACGTATAATACGTTTGCAATGTCATGCATGTTTTAGTTTCTGACTACGTCGATGGGTTATTTATGGAATCAATTTCATGATGACTCCATTCAGATAATACACAATTACTTGCACAGAAATGTTTGTCGCTATGCTTGTAATTTATAGTTTCCAGCATGTACATTTTCATGTACAAATCGTAATGCAAACTGTTATTCGTTTGTAGGGACGCAGTTTGAATACAAGATTGACGTGGCGTTTTCTAAAGATAAAATAACTTTCTGTATAACCTTTGACCACTCTTTTGTCATGATGACGTCATAGAAGCTTCAGCGAGCGTGGATATTATGGGGTCTACTACGAAAAGTATGAAGATACGATGATAACCATTTCATATTACAGTTTTATATCTTTAGAAAACGAGTGCCTATCAGTAATAAAATATGTATATGGGTTATTAGTAATGAATTAATCACTTAATCGTCGCTGACATAACTATTTAGTGAGTAGGAGGGGGAGTGTTAGACCGTGAAACCAGATATATCATCTGACCTGCTACAAACTACTGACAACTTTTGCACACACGATTGTACTGAGTACACCTCACTACTGATGACCATCGAACTACCGAATATAATGGTATATACATAGATATAGGTCCACTTACAATATATACATATCCATAAGAGCTCAACGTCATATTCAAATTGTATTGATAAGGGTATCTAGCACACTTCACCATGTAATTACATCGCGTACACCTAGCTAAAAATGAGTCCAGCTAATAAAAATAGAGATATAGGTATTAATTAATAAACCTAAGTCCCTTTATTTCACAAAATTCGACGTTAAAGCACAAAACAAGACAAACATATTCCGACAGAAACGATTAAACAGCGCACATTCTGCGTCATTAGTGGCACCTGATTTCAAAACCGGTGATAAGTCATGAACGAGGAAAGTAGGATGGCATTGTGATTTCTTATTGAGCAGAAACGCATTATCAATGAATTACTGATCAAAACTGTACGCTCTGAAATATCGTATCAATTATGATATTTACTCCATATGCAGGTGCTGATGGAATGGTGCTACATATAAATAAAAAGGCCGAGGTTCACAATGGGAAACTGAAACCCTCTCTTTGGTAATAGTTTCATTCTTAACCGGAGTAGATGAAGATATGAAGCACACCTAGCTGTATTTGTGGCGTATTTTTTATCTCAAGATCATTGGCACAAATGCGATCAACATAGTCACCAAATTATTAAGCGAAATGATATCGTCTATAAATGAAAAATGCAAATAAAAGACACGTGCTTACATATAAATCGGGTGTACCAAATCAAATAAAGCAAAGATCTCTAAATCTAAATTTACAAAATAAAACTTTCTACGGACAGACACAATTCACCACCAGCCATAACACTCCTTGAATCCTTGTTTAGGGTACAGCACACTTTGTCTTTAACAATATAATCTCTATTTCGCCATTAGTAAAATGGGTTGTATGACAATATAATAGCTTTCACACTTTAAGTTTGTATATTTCATGTATAGTTGTTTTATGGAATAAACATTTTAATATTGTTTACTATTATTGTTGTAGCGTCATATTCGAGTGTGTTATTCCAATGTTTTATTCCATTGTTTTATTCCAGTTTGTTATTCCAATGTGTTATTCCAATCTTTAATTCCAGACACTGATGGCAGGTTTTACTTGACCGCTTTATTTCCGCAAGAAGACCTTTTCTCATTTGTGATTTTATTCATAGTGTTTAAATTTAATTTTATATAAAAGTCGTCAATTTTTCATTTCATCCTTTCTTAAATACATATAAAATTATTAATATGTAGAAGTTAATCTAGAAAACAAATTTAATATACAATCCATGAACCTGGTTCGTGAAAGAGGACAACGATGATAAATGTGTATCCCTGGGTTTACTTCCTCTTCTACAAATAAATAATGACTCCCTTTAAAAATAAGCTAATGATTATGTCAAAGGTTCCACGTTATAATTGAAAAAGAAATACACAGTAAACATATTAACATCTATGAGATAAAACTAATGACAGAATAGCACACGATATGTATTAGCTTCACGAAAATATTATAAAGGATTCCAGGCTTATAAAGATTATGCAATTATGGATGTCAACAGCAAACAAAAATATTACTATTCGTTCTGACGGATGCAGGCGTGGTTACATGATGAGGTACCATTTCCGAAATCAATTGTCAATATCATTACCAATTACACGGGCCTTCCCAATACAACATATGTAATATAATCATTTGTATTACAAACGATGATTATGACAATATAGATGTGATTAAAGTTCAAACTGCACGAGTTTTGTATGATTTTGAATCTCATTACATACATTGTACAACATAGCAGTGATGACAGTTGTATACATTTGTATCACAGTATAGTGAGTAAGCGATTGTTGTAATCATACTATCAACAAGTTACATTTCAATGTATGTATAATGATGATGTCCGCTTTGCATTGAACCAACACACTTAGACTGATTCCATTGTGCTAGTTCGCAGAAGCAAGAGTCGTGTTGTACATGTGTCACTCCACTCGGACACTTTACCCAGATTCCGAACCAACCAGTCCTTATTCCTTGACGTAGAGGGCTATACGGTGAGGTAACAGATGGGACTATCATTATCCTTAATTTGGCATGATCGGCAATTTAATCCACGATCTATCGCACTCATGTGAGCACACTAGTTTATTGTTTGCTACAGAATTAGGCTGATACATCTGATAGTAATTGTTTTGTTGTGTAAATATCTGTCCTTTAATATTAACAATACCAGATGTAATCTCTAAACTTGAAGAAACCGATCACCAAGTATCCTTAAACTGTGTCATCCATATAAGGTGGGAAATCGCTCCTAATAGCAGTAATTGAAAGTAACCCTTTAATTGAAAGGTGCATTGATTGTGCTTAATGGTGTAGAAAAACGTTAGATAATTAGATAAACATTTCGGTTTGTAATATAACACCCATATATACAATAGGTTATACATCGCTTGAATGCTTGCAAACGATAGAACACCAGGTTACAAGCAAATAAAACAGAGGACAACCCCTAACATCTATTTTGTTTTTAAATTTAAGTAAAACAATACATGTACGACTGTGAATGTTTTGAAAATAAAAATTTCAAATGAATGGGCTATCATATTAATAATGCGACCCGGTGTAAGAGGAATAGCAAGTAAATGTACTATTATATTAATAATGCGCTCCGGTGTAAGAGGAATAGCCAGTAAATGGACTATCATATTAATAATACGACCCGATGTAAGAGGAATAGCCAGTAAATGGAATATTAGATTAATAACACGCTCCGATGTAAGAGGAATTGCCAGTAAATGTACTATTTTTATTTTACCTCAGTATGTATTTTCTTGATAAATGTATAGATGAGTAAATTTACTATTTTTACCAAATCGTCTGAAAAAGACTATTAACCGGTTAATAGCTTCAAGAACTATTTACTGGGTCTGAACTATTTACTGGAAGCAAATATTTTCCCGTACTTTTGGAGGATTTACGGACACATGTTTTTTTCGGAACGCTCTTATTTTTATCGTTCGATTAAACTCGTCACCAGAACTTCCGAATGATTGTTTATCTGCAGACGAGAAAATGGTTCCAGCAGAATGTGGCCGGTTTGCATCTCTGTCAGACGGAGATATAGAGAAAATATTGGACGATCGTGATTCCAAAAACACGAAAAACGTTATTAAAGTAGCTGCAAAAGCACTGAATGACTATTTGTCCGAGAAAATTGGTGAATTTTCTAGTGTAAATGACCTCGACAAGGCGGACACCGGAGACCTTTGCTCAACTCTGAGAAAATTGTATGGAGAGATTCGAAAGACTGATCGCTCGTGCTATGCTAAAAAGTCCTTGATAACTTTAAGGTTTGGATTGCAGAAACATTTCTTGAAAACCCGTGAGGAAAATATACTAAATAATGGACAGTATCAGCAAGCAAACGAAATCTTTAAAGCTGTTTCAGTTCAGTTAAAAAAGGAGGGACTCAGTGAAATCAAACATAAGGACAGTATTACTCCAGAGGATTTACATAAATTGTATGAAAGTGACAGTTTTTCAAAAGATAACCAAGAATCATTGCAGCACAGAGTGTTTTTCGAGTACTTGTATTATTACTGCACCAGGGGCAATCAGAATGTAAGAGAGGTCCAAAAAGATGATTTTGTGGTAAAAACTGATGCCGGGGTATAAGGTACATTACAATCAATAGAAAGAGACAGTCGAAAAGCCACAGGGGTGATGATTTCACTGACACTGATGACAAAGCAGGTCGAATTTACGAAAAGCCAGGTAAGAAGTCTCTGATTTTCTTCTGACATTTAAGATTACATCACCATGCAGTATGACAGTAAAACTGACCGTCATAGCCAGATAATGGTGAACAAGAATTGTTGCTTGATTGTTACAAAAGCAATCAAGATACCCTCAACTGATAGTAATTTACATTACATTTTATGTAATCAATTATTTTGTTCATATTGACACATTAATATACATTCACTACAAAGTCAAGAAAGTCTGAACGGATCAGTTTTTGTGCTAGAAAGTCTGAATAGAGTCTGAAAATTACTCAACATTGCTGAAAAGTCTGAACATAATCTGAACATTACTTAAAAGTCTGAAAAGAGTCTGAAAATTACTTAAAAGTCTGAACAGAGTCTGTACATTACTCAAAATTGCTGAAAAGTCTGAACAGAGTCTGAACGGATTCTGAACATTACTTTGCCAATTTTTAACAGATTTAAAAAAAATAATTACATGAAATTTGTTTCAAATGATTTATTTTTCTTGATGTAATTAATTTATACATATGAACCCTAACCTTTTATTTCATTCGTTGCATAATTTTCCAATATTATTCTCAATGAAAACATTCATCTGAAAATATTATACTTAAAGCTTATGAAATACAAAGGTAAGTCACCTGTGAGTGATGGTTTTACCTGTACATATAGGCAATTAGTCATTTCATGTTGTATATTGGAACCACAGGTGATAACTATAGATATGGGTACAATTTATAAATTATGTAATTTTCTTCATTTCAATTTTTCTTCATTTATACATGTATATGCTTTTTTTTTAATTACCAAAAAATATATATTATTTCATTTCTCATTAAATTTACTATTTTAATTTTTCTTCTTAGCAAAATATATTTTACTTCATTTTCATTACATTTTAATTAAATATAACATGTAATATTTCACATAGTAATGCAGGTCTGAAAAGTGAAATTTATTATATCAAAAACTAATCTAAGCTAAACTAAAAAAAAACAATCTAAAAATATAAGAATTAGTCTGTTAAAATTTAACAACTTGAGGGAAAAAAATTAAACTTGTGTAAAAAGTCTCAAAAGTGAAATGTGTAATAGTAAAAAAAAATAAATAGAACACAATCTAAAAATGTATGAATAAGTCTGTTGAAATTCAACAACTTGAAAACAAATTTATTAAACTGTTGTCAAAATTCATATATTAAATGAAACTGTAATATTTTAAATAAACAATCTTCCTAAGATGTATGAAAATGTACAAGTATTGTTATTTCCTCCCAAAAAAGTTGAACTCTACGATTATTATTCTTCTTTTTTTTCTGTTCTGATATGGAGTTTTAATGACATTGTGTTGTTATTTAAAGAATCATAATTAATTGTCCGAATACATATTTGGCCTTTTTTTATATAAAAAATAACGATTATCGTTTAGTTTTTTGCACAATAAACAAACGTCTCTGCAATACACATCTACAAATGTATCCCAATTCTTAAAAGTTCATTAAACTTAATTACATTTAGTTACGCAACAGTACTACAACATTCTTATAAAAATCACATACAGTATATGTACTAATTAGTTCTCGGGTAAAATACAAGTAACAATACTTGGACAATAAAATTACTGATTATACAGGAAAAGCCCCCACTGTGTTGTCATCTATTTTGAGATGCCATTCAATGAAAATAACAACCTAAGATAAGAATTAGATAAGAAATTAAAATTTATAGAATTCATGTATGTTTTTAATGAAATTTAATTAACACATTAGGTCACATTTCATTTATTTAGCCTAACTTGGGTCAGTTATCAATCATTAAAAAGACCCAAAAAAATGTTTTTTAATCTGTGTAAATTCAGGGAAAAGAGATGAAATGAGAAATACATTTTATTGAAAATAAATAAGTACTCAGAAAGGGGGCGGTAATTCCGTGGGATACCATTTCGTGACACGATTGCCTGTGCCAAGGACGTATATAAACGCCCTTGCCTGTGCTTACAATAATTTTGAAAAGTCACTTTTATTTTCCCACATACATGTTAAATATGTATTGTGACATTTATGCTTGAAATATTTTAATGCATAATTTTTTATGATATATTTGCATACAAGTATTGCTTGCGATCATAAAGTTCTAGTGATCCTCCATATGTTTTATTGTGAAATCGCATAATCACTATTAAAAAGGCTATTCTTTGAATTCAAATTGTCACAGGATATGTTTGATACGAATGTAGGACAGAAAGCGTTGCGTCTAAACACCGCGAAGACCGTCTTAGTGCAATAAGACTCTACATACTGCCACTAAGGACATGAAGGATATGTTCTACTAACATAAAATACACTGCAATGCATATAAATGTAGAAAATAAACTTAACTTTAAATTTTCATTGTAATACTATGAACAGTTTTTGATTAAATAATGATTTTGTCTGCTATCCTTGACACGTGTCGTTAATCCAGACGCACTCATGCGTGACACCTGAATATACATTAAGTATACTGTGTATTTGAAAATCCATAAGTATATCTATCTTTTGTATTATTTATTTACCTGTTATAATTAAATGTGCAGATAAGAAAATGTTATGTTTTCTGAATCCTTGTGTTTTTGTTTTGTTTTCCGCTCTTTTTTAAATAATCCAGGTATTATAATAAATACATTTTGCATGCTTTTGTTCACGTTTTTTTTATCTTTGTTCTTTGTTACAAGTCATATTTTTTTAATTTGTTTTCCCCTACCTTGTTTCGAGTCCGGTGGTGTTTTATTTTTCCCCATCCGTACCTATGTACGAGTGCGGAAAAAGAAGCTTTCCATATTTTATAATGCGCAGTTCTTTTGTTTGAAATATACGTATCTAACTTGTACAATAATTGAACTTGTAAATAAAATGAAATACATGTATTCATGTTTTTGGTTTATCAGTTTTCTTTCTGTCTTTGTTTTGTTTTGTTTGTTTTTTTTTCTTTGTACAGAACAATAATTTATATTTTAAAGGAACACCTGGTCTGCATCAAGGGGGAAATTATAAATAGAACATTTTATTCAAATCTGGTTATGTGCATTTCAATTTTATCGCAATAATCGAACCAGTAACAAAATCTACACTCAAAGATGCATTTTTAGCTCACCTGACCCAAAGGATCATGTGAGCTTTTGTCATCACTTTGCGTCCGTTGTCGTCGTCGTCGTCCGCGTCTGTAAACTTTTCATACTTTCTTCTTCTTCTTTGAAACCACTGAACTGATTTGGACCAAATTTGGCAGAAATGTTCATTGGGAGGTCCTCCTCTACTAAATGTGTTATTTTGGTGCAGATCGGAAATCCAACATGGCCGCCAGGGCCAATAATGTGTTCTGATTTGTTGAAACTTTGAAAATCTTCTTGTCAGAAACTACTCAGCCGATGAAATTGTAACATTATAGAAATGATGACTGAACGGTCCTCTACTAAATTTGCTATTTTTGTGCCGATCGCATATCCAAGATGGCCGCCATGATTCGACTTAGTTTTAACATAGAACCCTATGGGAAACATTTTTTTCCCCCTCTGAAACCAGTAAGTCAATTTAAAGCAAACATGACATGAATGGTCCTTAGGTGGTCAACTTTCAAAATAATGTCATGTGACCCCGACCTCCATCCAAGATGGCCACCGTCAGCGAACATAGTTTTAACATAGGACCTTATGGAACAAATGTTTAAAAATGGTTTCCTCTGAAACCAGTAAGTCAATTTAAAGCAAACATGACATGAATGGTCCTTAGGTGGTCAACTTTCAAAATAATGTCATGTGACCCCGACCTCCATCCAAGATGGACACCGTCAGCGAACATAGATTTAACATAGGACCCAATGGAAAACAAATTTAAAAATGGTTTCCTCTGAAACCAGTAAGTCAATTTAAAGCAAACATGGCATGAATGGTCCTTAGGTGGTCAACTTTCAAAATAATGTCATGTGACCCCGACCTCCATCCAAGATGGACACCATCAGCAAACAAAGTTTTAACATAGGACCCAATTGAAATTTTTTTTTAAAATGGTTTCCTCTGAAACCAGTAAGTCAATTTAAAGCAAACATGGCATGAATGGTCCTTAGGTGGTCAACTTTCAAAATAATGTCCTCCATCCAAGATGGCCGCCATCAGCAAACATAGTTTTAACATAGGACCCTATGGGAAAACATGTTTAATTTGTTTTCCTTTGAAACCAGTAAGCCAATTTAAATCAAACATGGCATGAATGGTCCTTAGGTGGTAAACTTTTAAAATTATGTCCTGTGACCCCGACCTCCATCCAAGATGGCCGCCATCAACGGACCACTGGACAGTATGTGAATTTCATTGAAAAATCGTTTTGTGAGAAACTACTCAACAAATTGAATATTTTGCATTATATGAATGTTACTTGGATGGTTCTACACCTGATCTATTATTTTGGTGCAGATTGGAAATTCAAGGTGACCTCCATTGACGGATGAAGTTTAACACACCGGTATGTCCTTTACCAGAATTGTAATTTTGGTGCTGATCGGTAATTAAACATGGCTGCCAGGGGTAGATAATGTTGTCTGATTCGTCAATCTTTAAAAATCTTCCGGTCAGAAACTACTGATTCAATTGAAATTGTTTTCTGGTGTGAATAATCTATGGATGGTCCTCTACCTAAATTGTAAATTTGGTTCCGATTGGAAATTCAAGATGGCCGCCATAGACGAACAAAGTTGAACATAGAAGCCTACAAGACCCAATGGGAATTTGTACTGAGTTGTTCTTCTCAGAAAGTCCCAAGCAAGTTGACTTGATTTGTCTATGCTGTTCCTATCTGCAAACAGAAAGACTTGAACAATATGCTTGTCGATAACCTTCTTCAAGAATTAAAACTTAAGCAGTATAATACACTTACCATGGGCGATTTTAATTTTGACATTAGGTTTTCAGAATTTATGGAGCACACATTCAATAGTAAGCAAATTGTGTCTTAAGTCGCAAGAAAATATGAATCTTTGTTAGACTTCACGTTCCTAAGGATTTACCCTGCCAATTATTACCAGGTGAGCGATGACAGGCTCTCCAGAGCCTCTAGTTTTGTATTGCAATCTTACATTGTTAATAAATGAAATTAAAAATCTACAAGCAATTAATTTTTGAAACTTATTCTCCGTTACGAAAAAAATCTGGGTTAAAATGGATTATTGCGTCGTAAATATAATCTCTTTGAAGTCGAACTATTGTTACTGAGTCGATATTGGCGATATGCAAATAATGTAAGCAGTCAATACATGTGTTGTGTACGTGATATCCCATTCGAATACACCTTGATAGATATGAATAGGTTCAAGGTCAAATTAGAGAGCCCCGACATAATTGTACATTTGTCTGACTAAGGTTTGTTTAATAATTAGCTTTAATCATGTAGATGAAACGATCTGATTATTTATTTGTTCGGGATTGATTGACAATCAACCAGGTAAAATGGTTAATCAACATGTAATAAACAATAGCGGTTATAGACGACACGTGCCGATTAAATGTCATATAACTCCCTTATAACATAACCTTTTTCAATCAAAATTAATAATTAAGGTTTTTGATAATATATTTTTCGTCTAAAGCAATCATTATGCACAACAAAACACCCCTTCATGTCCTTAGTGACAGCTTTTAGAGTCTTAGTTCAAGATAAATAATATAAAAAAAAATTCAAAGTGGACTATTATTTTATATGGCAGAAGATCGGAAAAACAAAACAAAATTGTTTTTCTTATTTACACATTATAGGCATATAAATAATACAAAAGACAGATATTCTTATGGATATTCAAATACAAAGTATATTATTTCTCAGTTTTTAAAACCAAGAACAGAGCTAGGATCCACGGAACTAGCTGTGATATTTTATCATTGATCGACAGAATGGAGAAGGTCGATCATAAATTTTGTAAATCAGTTTTAGGAATAAAGAAAACTTCCATCAACATTGCTGCAAAATTAAAGATAGGTCGATTGCCACTTGACACGTTTAATAAAACTCAAGTTATATTGTATTTTAGCAGAATTAACTGTAAAGAAAGAAATCCCCTAGTTCAAGAGGCTTATAAATTAAATAAAACTTTATCCCAAGATGGCATATACACATGGTATACATTTGCCAGGGAAATATTGGCGGAGTTTGATATAAATGAGGAAGGTCTTTTTGTTTTAGATAAACATTTTAAACTTACTAAAAATCCGAATAAGAATTCAACTAAAAGTGTTGTTAAAGAAAAATATGATCAAATTATACTTGAAAAACTTTGAAACTTTGATGAAAATTCAAACTTTTTCTTTACAATAAACTGAAAATGAAATTAAACTAGAAGATTATTTGTCCACACTGAAAAATTGTAATAGTCGTAAAATCTTAACTAAGTTCCGTATAAGCGACCACAAGTTAGACACAGCAATTGGTCGGTATAAGAAAGTCCAAAGAGAACAAAGAATTTGTAAAGTTTGCAAAGTATTGGATGATGAGAAACATTTTTTCCTGCATTGTCATATTAATTATAATATTCGAAATAGTCTGATACAAGAAATTGAAAACTATTATCCTGATTTCAATCAGCTTGACTCAATCGCTAAACATAAAATTATTTTAAATCCCAGACATGATATCTTATCGTTGTCGACTATATACAGCAATCTATTGAGTTGCGAAAATAGGGTCCACATTGGTCAGTTATCTGTATATATATATAAAAATTTAAATTTGATTTGAATTCTTACTGTATGTTGTATGTCTTATGTTTTTGTCAACTTGCCATTCCCCCTCCCAGAGGGTGTGCCGGGGTAGAATAGGCACCAGGTTTCTCCGTCCTCGAGGCACTAGTCCTCTAAAAGGGGTAGTCCCCGCGGGAACCCCTGGGTATAGAAATGGGACCGAGAGCTTCTTCGGCTTGAAGGAGCGTCCGTTGGTTGTGCGGGATGTAGAAATTCACAGCCAATCCGTCCTTCGGATGAGACGTAAATAAAACCGAGGTCCCGTGTTGAGAGATTGCCATCCTCTTCGCACGTTAAAGAACCCAGTGTAACAGCTCACTATGAGCATTATGCTCACGATGAGTGGTCCATAAGAGACCTGTTGCACTGGCTAAATTATCCGTCCCTACCCATCACATTTCCTTGTTTCGAGTCTCGTGGCGTTTAAATTATTCTCGTCCTGAATATAGCTGAACAATTGCTCGCTGGACGTTAAACACCAATCAATCATTCAATCAATCAACTTGTCATTATTTGTTGTAATTTGCACTGCCCGTCAGTCAAGGAAAATTCACGGACGAAAAGCCACAGGACTAAAAGTCACGGACGAAAAGTCACAGGACTAAAAGTCACAGTTGTGATTTTTTGTCCTGTGACTTTTTGTCCGCCAGGGTAAAGAATATAGATTGTGACTTTTTGTCCTGTGACTTTTTGTCCGCCAGGGTAAAACATATAGATTGTGACTTTTTGTCCTAGGAGTTTTGTGACTTTTTGTCCTGTGACTTTCTGTCCGTTTACCTTTGTGAATTGTATGCTGAACTGCCTCATCGAATTTTGTTCTCAAAAGGCGGAAAATGGTTCGATAATTTGTTTAATGTGACATATTTACCTTTATTTCATCATTTTATAGCTATTTACCAATTTCCAAAACATATATTTTCTTTGTCAAAATCGTAGCTAATGCCCCTTTACGCATTTGTTTAAGTCTTTGACCCCCTACCCTATATACAAGCTTCATTATATGCTTGTACAGAAAATGTATCTTGCAACTTTAAAACATCTTGGATAAAAAGGTATGCTGAAATATTGAAAAGAAAAAAAAATGTTTCAATTTATTCAACTTTTTTCCATGAAGTGGCTTCTCATTTAATAACTCATTGACTGTTGTTAAATAATTGATGAAGAAAATGTAAAACGCTTTAAAAGTGAATACAGGTAAATGTTACCTGTCTTACTTGTACAGATAAATGACCTGGAAATATTTCTTCTAATAGTTATGTAATCTGAATTTGATGCAGCTGACCATTTTATATCCCACTGACCAAATACTTATGCAATAAACATCCTGTCTCAACAAAAAGGGTTGTAAACCTCCTGCTGGTAATCTCCATGGTTGACACTGAGCTGTATATATTCGGATGTTCGCCGTGATGTCACAGGCTTCATAATTTACCTGTGTGGTTGGCAGGAAATCAAAAATTTCGCTTGTCTTTCAATGAAGGCTCAACTTTAAATTGTCATTATTATTTTGTTATTTACGATAATTTAATAATTCTTTCAGAAATGAAAATTATATAGCAATAATTAATTCACATCGAAGGTTTGATAAAAATATTCAGAATAAAAAGATTGGAAATTCAATCTTGTTTTATTTACTTTTGAAGCGTAAAAATGCATTATTTCATATTAGAATTATGAATTTATCATATCAAAATAAAAAAAATGTAAACTGACAGAACAAATATGAATTTTCTTAAGTCTCTAATACAATTAACAGAACCAAAATTGGTTTGGAAATAAAAAGTTATAAAAGTTTGGAAATTGGTTACTTTCCTGTCCATTACGTTATTGTTTTACTGGCAACCAATTATTTGTTTAATGACATGCAAATTAGTGAATATGACATCACTAATGAGATTGGCGAACATTCCTATTAATCATGATCATAGATGAAATAAATAAATAGATAAATAAATAAATAAATATAAGGCTCCCTAAATTAAAACAGAAAAAAACTTTAAATTAAAAGCTTTTGAATTTAGATTTTCAGAAAATTGCTTAACTGCATGAGTGAGTATCATATAATATTTCAAATTCATATATTTTAGAAAGATTGTTTATTTAAAATATTACATTTTCATTTAATATATGAATTTTGACAAAAATAATTTTTTTTTTTCAAGTTGATAAATTTTAACAGACTTATTCATACATTTTTAGATTGTCTTCTAATTTTTTTTTGTTATTATTATAAATTTAACTTTTGAGACCTTTTACAAAAGCTTATCTTTTTTCCCTCAAGTTGTTAAATTTTAGCAAACTTATTTTTAGATTGTTTTTTTCAGTTTAGTTTAGTTTTTTATATAATAAATTTCACTTTTCAGAACTGCATTACTATGTGAAATAGTACATGTTATATTTAATCAAAATGTAATGCAAATGAAATAAAATATATTTAGTTAAGAAGAAAAATTAAAATGGTAAATTTAATGAGAAATGAAATAATGTATATTTTTTGGTAATTAAGAAAAAACATATACATTTATAAATGAAGAAAAATTGAAATGAAGAAAATGACAAATTTATAAATAGTATCATCTCAACAGTATCACCTGTGGTTCCAATATACAACATGAAATGACTAATTGCCTATATGTACAGGTAAAACCATCACTCACAGGTGACTTACCTTTCTATATCATAAGTTATAAGTATAATATTTTCAGATGAATGTTTTCAGTGAGAATAAGATTAGAAAATGATGCACAGAATAAAATAAAAGGTTAGGGTTTATATGTATAAATTAATTAGATTAAGAAAAATAAATCATTTGAAACAAATTTCATGTAATTATTTTTTTAAATCTGTTAAACATTTTCAAAGTAATGTTCAGAATCTGTTAATATAATACCTAATTGATAACAGCCATGTATTGGACCCCTCTGAAAATTATATGAATTGCAGGTATTATACCTGCTGAGGCAGAAGTGCTCTGGAAGAAGATGGTAACTAGGTTTGGAGACAATATGTGAACAAAATATTTGGATAATGCTTATTTATAGGTTTTCATATTTTCTATAAATTTTATAATTTAATCTCTTAAAAATTTAAATTAAAATTTTAAATTTCATTTAAATCAAAATTAAAATTGATTTCTACCGATCTTGTTTAATATGTACTCAATATATTTCTCTAAGAAAATTGTTCACTGTTGTTGTTTAATGACTTGCAATCTCCATTTTCCAAAAGCAGCGTTATGACACATATTTAAGAAAAAAATGTTAAAAGTCCATAGAAAGGCTATACATATTTGTAATTTTTGGGAAAGCCTCTTCACGGAAAATGCCGAAATTCTGAAATTTTACTCGATATTTATATTACTAAGTTTGTAGTAAGTAATAAATTTAAAGGCCAAACAGTTGCTCTTTAGGAGTAAAAACACTAATTCAACAAATCGGAACTAAGAACACGAAAGTAGTTCTTTTTAAAGAACATAGTTCCTTTCGCTTTGTAGTATTGTGAGAAATACTGAATGGAATGGAAACATTAAAATTGATAATTGAAGTAAAATATATAAGGATTATTTTGAGCCAATAATACCTCTATGGAGAATTTGATGCATGACCTATAAATACAAACTTTTGGGAGATAAGGGAGCTATGGTGTTTCTCATAGCCTGGCATTTCACTGCAAGATTTTAAACATGGCGTAAAATTTTAACAGAACGTAGAGGAATCATGTATGTTCCAGAAAATATATGGTCTTGGAAAGGTTAAGCTTAAGATAAAATGGCCAGGTAGTCTCGAAATAATACAAATTTAGTAGAAAACCTTAAAGAAATCAATTAGTGATTTTACACCTTAAAACAACTATTATGTATGTTTTTTTTTTCTTTATTGGATTAAAACCAGGAAACGTAGACTTTACTTATCATTTGTTGCATATACACTAAACAGACAAGAAGCTACTAACACTATCAATACGGTTTATAACTGTTACAAAGTATTCTGTCTAAAATTTGTAGGTACGTCTACAATAGTATGCTAAAACAGAATAAGGACACCTTATTTAAAACAATATTTTCGAATTTGGTATGAAATACGTTTCATCACTTTCAAACTAGTGCATGGAACGACCTTTTACTCTGGGGAGGGATTATTTGAAGAAAAAAAAACATGTTCTTTTACCAAGAACTAATTATTGAACTTTATAAATACAGATGCAAGATAATTAATCTAACCCTGCAGTTTTATTGTGTGAAAAACCTTTCTGCTTCAATGCAACACATAATAATTCACCCCCTTTTTTTCGCTCCTGTATATGTAATTGATCCCCGAGAAATAAAATTACATAGTAAACATTTCAAATGGAATGGTTTTAATTGCATTACACTTAGTAATGAAGAAAATTAATATAATATTGAACAATATATCTATTATGAAAATAAATTTCAAAAGTATTATATAATTTACGAATTTCAGCAGACGAAGCGATATTTTGCTAAAGACAAACTTCCTGATCACTACTGTCTGGGCTACCCGATTGGCTAATTGTTAATGCAAAAATCCTAGCGTGTCAAAATATTTGGCAAAATATCAAGTATTTCATTGTACACTGTGATATATTGATTTAAAACATTTTTAATTGAATGGCTTACAATGAGAACATGATATACTGAGTGCATATGTGTTGCATTGTGTTATTTTACTTGAAGGTATTTAAATATAGATGTCAACTATTTAATTGTATTTTCGTTAACTGTGCTGTTAAACATCTGTAATGTTTTTTTTTCTAAATACAATAATATTGAACTTCCCGTACCAAACAACGTTAGTGAGTCGATCGTTAATATGTGTGCTAGAGGTGTCGATACTTCATCATATGAAGGAGGTTACAGGGTTATAATACGGAAAGCCTGATGGAGGACAATAGTGGATAACGTGCTTAGGTTGGACCATACTACATGCACGTTATATACCTGGACTGGGTTACACAAACCTCAATTACATTTAAGTATCAATTAAACCTTAAGTGTAAATTACTCCTATGTCGATTTAAAATAATTTTAAGTGTTTATTAAGTTGTAATTGCCACTAAAGTTTAAATAAGGTTTGTGTAACTCAGTCAATATGTAGATTTGAAAAAAAAGAAGACGCATTGTAACCGCTATAAAAGACTATATTTTTCGTTCTTTCCCAACATTTTTACATTATTATGTTAGAACTAACCAGGCTCAAGCTGGCCACCACTAAGCTAGCGACCAATAAGACGATATGTCTCAAAACCAATAAAAAAAAAATAAGGGCAAAATGTACTTTTAATGATTTCCGGCGACCAATAATATATATATTACTGTAATTGCACATTCAACACATTGAATCGACATCTGGGCATACAGGAATTATTTTTGGACCCTCTTTCCACAATAAAAAGTCGATATTTGACACCCTACTAACCTAAGGTGCAGAATCTCACACAGACATTCATGTGAGTAAAAGACAATACATTTTAATTTCTAGTTCCCATGTTCACCCGAACATAAAATATTTATTCTCTTTACTGGGCTAAATAACGAAGACGCAAATATATTTTGGGATGGCGAGCTTACAAAACAATCGGCCAACTTTAAATAAATACAGCGTAAACAAATAATTTACTTTCAATTTCGGTATGAGACTTGACGGTGATATAGTTAGGTGGCATATCATGTAGTATATAACAAACAGCCTGTAGATATCTAAGTTAGTGCACACGACGAATTTCTGGAATAAATTATCAGAATATTAAAAAGCTAACTAAAAATAAAATCTTTAAATTTGGGACGTACAAAACCAAATGGACGCCAACAGAATAAAGCTACCAATGGTTGAAGGAGATCCAGATTACTTAGGAACCGTATAAATCTCAATGATAAATAAATGATATAAATGCTGAAACACTGCCTACTATGGAAAATTATACCATCGGGGACTTATATTGTATCAGTTATATTGAGAAAATGTAACTAACTTATTCATGAGGCATTTCTGGAGTAGTCGTCATCGGATACGCTCAAAGTCAGAAGTTGTAATTTGCATACTATTAATACACTAAACATTTGTGATAGAATGAACAAGTAAAGTGAGTGATTGGACGTAATTTCAAGTGATCATTACTATAAGTATGTCATGAAGAGAACAAGTTAAAAAAAAGTGTCAATCAACAATCCACATGTAGACATTTAGTTCCACGTCAACCAATCCGTCGTTCTTCTTACTTCGTAGTTCTGCATCCTCAGCGAAGGACCAACCACGTATAATTTTCACAGTATTTGGTTGGAACAGAAATTGTATTGAGCCACACGATTCCTCACATACCAACGAACAAATAAATCATTACACTTCCAAGGTGGCCCTGGTGGCCGTAGTGGTCGAGATCGAATAGTAGTTGGATTTACAACTACTTGTGCAATCAGTGCATATCACAAATAATGCTATGGTTTCGAGCCCCGTTCATTGCGAGGTGTAATCAACACAGCATTATGTGATAGAGTTTGTCCGTGACTTGTGCTATGTCGATGGTTTTCTCCAGGTATTCTTGTTTCCTTCATCAATAAAACTGACTGCCGTGATATAACTGACATGTTGTTGAAATTGGGGTTAAACATTAAAAGTAAAAGAAAATAACTTATATCAACAAAACCCAAAGGATATTGAACCCATACGATCTTCCACATTTGACACATCATTGTTTTGTTTTCTTTCTCTCTTCTCTAGTTTCTTGTTCTTTACATAATGTTTTGCAATATTCATGTTAATCTCTGTTATAGAGGAACACAATTTAATAAAAGTTAATATATTGTCTAAAGGAAGATAACTCCTACGATAATTTAGTAATCTCTATACTTATATTATTTTGCTGAAGTAGTAGTTGTGATACTATTTTAGATTTAGTAATCAATTTATCCACATCGGCGGTGTAATGGTAATCGTTTAGTACAATAGGTTGTGTATTTGAGTGTCGATAGGGACAAACATAGGACTATTTAATAGATGTATGCTGCTTCTCCCCCAAGTATGCCATATTGAGGATTTAGAGTAAAGAAAAGAGCAGTCAATATTTATTTAATATTTATAGAATGTAAGAGTTTTCAATGAAAGAAATAAACTGGACAAAATGGTTTATACAAAAATGTAAAGAAGCTGAACTTCAAGTAAGATGTGAAGATGTGAAGATAAGATAATTTTTATCATGTGACTATCATACAAGAAATTCAGTCAGTCAGACATGTCCGGCAAGTAAAAAAATAAATGAAGTCTATAACAATAGAATGAAAGAAAGTTTCTTGCCTAAAGTTCACCTGACCAAACCGACCTACAAGAAATGAAAAGGACAAAATAGTATGGAGCATTCATTCAACATAATCGCTAAATGAATACATATCTAAACTATTAATACTAATAAAAATAAATATATGTTACTGAAGCATAAATAGCAATAATATTAAGGATTAAATACAAATGTATTTGATCATGATCAGCTAATACTCCTTTAATAAGTAAAAATAAATTGTTATTAAAAATAATGATATACTGAACAAAAATATGTACAAATCCACTGTATCACACTAGCATGCATAAATACATCATGCGATACAAAATTGTGCTATGTAGAATATTAAACAATTTGCAGTTGTCAATACCAAAAGTATAAAACCAAGGGTATTTCAAAATGAGGATGAACGGGAAATTGGTACAGTATGGACTGGTGTGCATCATGGAGACGTCACTTACAACTTTAGCTTATGTATAGTGATCTGTCGCTTGCAAACTACTAGTACCATCACGGACTTCAATCTAAACAGCAGACTTTGTGTGACGTTACAATGTCAGCATTATTATATGCGGCATACACTAGTAAATACAGATAACACAGCACACGGTGCCTATGTGAGAACAAAAAATAGAATATCAAGGCAATCTGTCAGACGGTTGCGTGAAGGAACAAATAATGTCCGGTAGTCACATATCAGCTCTACTGAATTCAGCACGTGATCAATACCTTGGGACACTTCAAAAATTGTAACACTTTCTGTTCAGTGGTGAATCTCGGCTTAGTCACTGGAGAACGGTATGAACGTTTTCCAGAGGCATATGTTTGATAGCCAATCATTTTGTGCTGTAATGGAAATCGTTATTTGCTATAGATTGTGCATTGAAGCGATGGTCATATCATAAACACAAGACTATTCAATAGGTATTTGCTGCTTTGCCGTTAAGCACACATTATTAAGGCGTAAGAGCAATGATTTGGTTGGCTCGGAATTTACAGAATTTGTATGGACTTCTTCTTTTAACAAATTATAAATATTGTGCGCTATTTCTTAAAGCTTTGAACTGCAACAAAAGAAATGCATACATATATCCATGTTTGAAACAACGTTGTTAGACCATGCTAAAATATGATAGAGACCAACTAATGGAAGAAATATAACCTCCGGACCTATTTATATTTTATTGAATTAGTGAGTATTCGAAACTTGTTATATTTGGTTAAATGAACAAATTAACATATGTTCGAACCTTTGCTATATTTGGTTAAATTAACAAGTAATCGAACCTTGCTATATTTTGTTCAATTAACAAGTTTTCGAACCTTGTTATATTTGGTTAATTTAACAAGTATTCGAATCTTGCTATATTTGGTTAAATTAACAAGTATTCTAACCTTGTTATATCTGGTTAAAGTAACAAGTATTCGAATCTTGTTAAATTTAGTTAAGTTGAGCGATTATTCACTGTTGCTTTTACATGCTATAAAGGGGTCATATGAAATAAAATGATTTATCTATTATGGGGATAAACTGGTTAAATTACTATATATTAAAATGTAGATATCAAAATTAGTGCGCACAACGCGTTTCTGGAATAGCCTTCATGAGGTCCACTCACAGTCGTAAGGTTGGAAAGCGAAATATTTTTAAAAGTTTGGGGAGCAAGTAATCCAAAGAGCCTAAATGGGATCGCCGAAACCGGTGAAGGTCACCTATGACTGCGGGAGGAGGAACTTAGTTTTTAATAATACTTTCATTTTTTAGGAACTCTAATTTTCAATAACACAGGTATCTAATAAACCATGTCATAGTCCACCAGCAGAGGTATCGACTCAGTGAAATAATTCGTCTTGTCTTCTTGAAATCGTTATGAAATGCAAAACATATGTAATGTACATACGATAAAAGTAAAATATCTATCAGATGAAACAAATTAAAAATCACAAGAGATATAGACAAGTGGCACAATTAAGTGAATGATTCATCTAAAACAAAGATCGCAAATCACGAATTCCAACAGAAGACCGACATTGAATCATGACTCTGAATATCGTATATAATTCGCCTGTTACATCGGACGTAGGAAAAGGCACCAATGTCATCATAACTTCATCTTCTTCTTTGTTTTATGATTTTGTCTTTTAAGGGCGGAGACACTAAAATCTTATAATATGTATGTAATAAAACTAAAAAAAAAAACTAAAAAAAAAAACTAAAACAAATTAAACTTAAGCCATAAACAATTCAAAACACAGATGAATTGGACTGTACAATTATTACATGACATGATGACAAAACAAACAAAAATAGCTGATTTGAATTTTCTGAAAATATGATTTACATATATCATAATGGAATCTACAACATGTACACACTATAGTGAAGCGAAAGCAGATTACAACAAAATATTCACATCTATTCACTTAAAATGAATAGATGAATTTATTGAAGAAATATCAATCTTTGTTCGAGTTGTCGTTCTTTATATAGGTTATTGAATTATATTGGCTGGAAGCCTGAAGAGTTGTCTCCCGTATTGTATGTAAATCTTAGCGTCGCAAAAACGTCCCCTTTTACATTCAAGAAATCTGAAAGATGAGGTCATGCAAATCACCTATTTCTGCATTGCTTACAATCAATCTGCAGACAAAAACCCACCACACCCACCCAAAATTGTTGAAATTGTTTTTGCATGTGAAAAGGGACACAGACTGTTGCGGCTTTGCTTTCGTTTTTCAGGGGTTTGGCGAGTGGTGAATTGAAGGTTAACAAGCTACCTGCACGGTTGCCAATGAATGTCTTCAACTTGAAGGAAAACACGATGATGAATTGATGAAGTTGCGCTACCATTGAAATGATTCGCGTTGGCATCAGCCGGCATCCAATTTCGTAAATTTACTTCACTTGACTTATGTTCTCATGGTCAAGTATTTTATTTTAAAGTTTAAGCAGAACACTACCGGCACGGCTGTCAATGAATGTCTTCAACTTGAAGGAAAAGACGATGATCATTTGGTGAAGTTGCGCTTCCATTGAAAGACTCTCGTTGGTATAAACGCGGAAACCAATTTTGTAAATTTACTTTCACTTGACTTCTGTTCCCAGGATCAAGTATTTAATTTAAAGTTTGTGCAGAAAAATTGACAAATTTCTAGCAAAAATTAAAAATTTTATCAATGTTACTTCAATTTCTTTCTTTGAGAAAATAATTGTGCTTTGACCCAGATAATTGTAAAGAGTTCAGACATTTGCATATTATTGATCATTATTTAAAGTGCTAAATATTGAACTGTGTGGTAAATGCTGAACTGTGAGTTTAATATTGTTGTTCTTTAATATTGAACTCCATGCCACACAAGTTGTGTGCTTTTGTTGTTTGAACTTTAATATTGAACTACATGCCACGAGATGTGTGCGTTTGTTGATTGAACTTTAATATTGAACTACATGCCACAAGTTGTGTGCTTTTGATGAGACTGCAGCGTACAAGTATTTGTTTTGAAGTAATTGTATGCAGCCGTGACCAAACAATTGCGCCAGTCTAAATAATAAATCATAAGTTTAAAGCTTTTGTTTTATTTGTCCTTTTTGCATAAGATGTTTTCAGCAATAAATTATCTATCGTTAATAGTACAACACTGTTTTTAAGCAATGTTTGGTATTTAGTCGTATCATAAGGTACGTCAAGAAGTTGTTATAATATATATACAATATTGGTGTATTGGCGGTAAACATATAATTTATATGGCGAGGTTTAGAAATGGGTAAAAGACGAACTTTAGAGAGTCTGTCTATCCGTTTTGTGCCTAGCAACATCAATTATATATTAACCGTCATTACACCAATATTGTATTTATCCTGCATTAAAATTTGCAACAAACATGTTATTTGATTTAATAATAAAAAAAATAACTGAAATCCCATTGCTACCTTAATAGTAGTTCCGCTAAGGGGCGTGACTTAATATATCGATTAGGCTAATGTGGAAAATGTTAGTATAAACAGTGGTGTGTCTAAAGAACTTTATTAGACTTAAATGAAAAGTGTTATTATGACAGGGGTGTGGCTTAATAGCTTTATTGTGCTAATGTGAAAAGTGTTATTATGACACTGTCGTAATAAAGCAAATTTATTTCAGCCTATTTATTATGACAAAAATAACCCAATTCCAAGATAAATATATATATATGACCGCTCACTTCTCTGGCTTGGTACCGACGCCTCACGAAAATGTGTTGGCATTATACCATATTTGTTCTACCCAAGCTGTCCTTCATAGTGCAATGTTGAGGTTATGCAAGTATAATCCACATGTTAGTAGCATACCAACCAAGCCATCAAACTGGGTGAGCAGCGTTGTTGATAAGAACACTGAATCCTAAACGTCAACATTGTGTACAATATACTTAGTCTATGTAATACCGGCACGGGTGGCTCAATGGGTTAGATATTTGGATTACCTAACAACTTTTACAGGTCAATCACCAATACGACGTGGGTTTGCGCCCGGCGTTGTAAATTACAAAACAGGATGCACTCGACTCGCAGCCGCAGTTAATAAAGTTTTCCAGTTGCTTGCCCATGGTCGGTGTGTTTTGATTGGATTAAAGAATTGTACTGAATCTGAAAATATACGTCGTTTTCAAGACTTCGCGTTCCGTTCTCATAAGGCGATTTTCTTTAAATGAGGCACCTTTTTGGGTTATTTCAATATATGTCCGATTATTTGGCTGATTTTGAAAACAAAATTATATATTTTTCAATATCATAACAAAACAAGTTTGAATTAAGTTATAAAGATTGATCGAAATTATTTGTTCAGTTCATTCGAAATAACCCCAATCAGGTTGTACACACCCTTGCTTAACCCGCCACGCGTGTTACACGGTGTGTAAAACCTGATTGAGGTTATTTCTTAATAAACTGAAGAAAAATTGCGATAAACCCATAAGCAATGCAGAAATTGTGATCTGTATAATATTTGTAATATAAATGAAAATTGATGTTCTTAATCATCTATTAAGTATTATTGCATGTACAGATCAAATGGTAAATATACAAATCATCATATCAACAGATAAACAACGACTTAAATAATACAATTTGATATGCTTGCAGCAGACAAGAATCATATTACGTCATGCTATGAGGATGGAACGACATTTAAACGAGCATATCATCAAGCATATCATACTATACAGGATATCGTTAGATGTTGGTGTGTTGTCAAAGAAAAAAAAAAAAGATCCAACTACATGTAACATTCAGTTGTAATATGATTGACAATAATATTAAGTAATACAAACTTATAAATCATGTCTATAACATGACACTGGTCTACTATTTCAACATGGTTGAGCCTGTTATATGATCTATTGAAAATGAAGTGATGAAGTAATAATCTTTCTGCATTAAATACAATTTCGTATTAGTCCATTCTTTTAAAAGTATTTTTGAACACTATGTCATCAACAGCTTTAAACAGAAATGTGTTTTGCGAACTCTGATTTCCCAACTGACAGAGATGTTTAAAGAGAGATAACTTTAACTTGACCGAGTTAATTTAACTGAACGTATTTAACTAATGGGGACATCATAATTTGACAAAATCTACCGTTTTAAATGTTTAATAGTAAAAAGTAATAGCATTTCCAACCTTTCCATTATAAAATCATTTAATTTGTGTATGCGGACTCTATGTTCTCTGATAAGCTTTGAAATCAGAATTGCACACCTCTCCATGGACAGCGCTCTTTATAATAACGATGTTCGCCCTGTTACTAGTATATGTGAGCGCTATGATTTTTACTCGCATCTGAAACCACTTACATGACCCCATGATTTCATTACGATTTGAGGTTTGACCCATGAAACTAGCTCACCTTCCACTTTTTTATGAATGACCTGTACCTATAATAAATAAATACTAGTATAGTCTAGAGTGACGGATAAATAGACCTAACAATGATACGATCAAAGGTATGTGCCAATGAATGTTCATCCAGTTGATATAATGTACATATACATAGAGAAGTAATTGCATAGACTGCTTCTGATCTCTTTCCTGGATTAATGAGAGAAGACAGAAAATGATTTTGAGAAAAGCTTGGGATAATATGGCGAGCATGAAATATGACTTGACGATCAAAAGTCACAGGCGAGTCTGAAAATGGCCATGCATTTGGAGTGTTGCAAACCATATTCATATTTCATGCACGCCAGGTAATCATAACCTTTTCCCCAAAACATGTTTTTCATTTTCTCATTAATCCAAGAAAGTGATATGAAGCAATCATCAATTTCGAATTTCAAACATTACTAACACACTACATCACAACAGCTGACAAAGTTTGGACACACAGGCATGATAATATGCAAGTATAATAGGCAATTTATAATACTCCGTTTATTAATTTATGGTGTTGAGCGCCACTTTCAACAATATTTCAGTTACATCGTGGTGATCAGTTTTATTGGAGGGGGGAAACCAGAGAACACAACGAAAAGCACCGACCTTTATCCCATTATAGTTCATCGAGTATACCTCGCTATGAACAGTGTACAAACTCACAACTTTAGTTGTGATATGCACTAATTTTAGGTTAAATTTATATTTGTAGATTTTGATGCATTTCAATATCGAATTATATTTATTTTATCCCCAATTTCAAATTTATTCTTGATCAAGGACTTTATTTGAGCGATCTTACATACGAGTGGCCTGCTTTTCCATAGAAATTTTTGCGGAAAGACGTTCAGATTTAATGTTGCTTTCAGAATAACATAATAAGCAAATTATATTAGATTCCTGACTTACTTTGAATTCTTCAGTTAAAATTAAATTAAGTCTACCACATTTTAAATGTACATTTTTGTTACAAGAAATACATTTAAATTCACCATACACAATTTCCTGACAAACTACACAAACGTTTGAAGTTCCGACAGACGTATGCTATATGTTACATTTTGTTTTCTCTCGTATCAAGTCCTCAAGTTTTTGGGTATAATTTTGTTCAGCACTCAAACACATCTGTGCTTGAGCGATTTTACAAACTAACAGACTATTTGTTATAAAAAAACAAAACTTTCAAATAGTTTTACTAAAATGTGTTCACTATCGAGACCTTTATTCATGTACCTGCCATATAACACACGTACATGTATTAATTTATCACCTGACATGATTCCGTTAGCTTAAACTATAATTATTCCAATCAGTAAATTTGTCAAATAAATTTACTGTAACATATGTACCATCTAAACACGATTAGAAATATATCTTATGTCTATCTCTAGATTTTCCTTACGAAACAAGGTAACACTTCGACTATGTAAGCTATATTTTTATATAGCGGATGTGGTCGAGTGGTCTAGGGCTCTGGACATACGGCTAAGTGATTGGTGCTTCGGTGCATCAATGGTGTGAGTTCAAATCCCGTCCGCAGGTGTGTTAAGACTGTTTCTAAGATTGCACGAAATATGTAATACAAATTAATGAGTAAAACATAACAATTGTTGATGCATATTGCAACTAGTTATTTATACATGTTCGAAAGTGAAAATGTTTCAACTTTGTGCGAGTCAACGTGGATTTCTGTTGATATAATGGTGGTCACGTGACAATAATCAGTGCCTTAACTAATTTCGAAAAGTTCTAGAATTTAGAGTGAAAGTTGAATTAAAAACTGGATATTTTCTGAAAGATAATTTGTTTTTGCTTAAGAAAAGTGCTACAAGAGCTACTATACAGCCAACAATAGAGAATAAGGCTAGATAAAACGCGGAAAATTTACGATTCCAGTTGTTCGATGGTGTAAAATTGTAAATCGTCGTCTTCTGTCAAGTTTTTCATTGATCTCGTAGCAAAATCATATATTTTTATTATCTGCTCTTTGTGAATATGTTTTGAACTGTGAATTTATTGACACGTATATTCTAGAACTTTCACGTCGAAGTGTACGTACTCAATCATTTAATCAATCTCGAAAACAATAAAACACCCAAGTGATCCGGCAGACCGATAAAGGGAGGTAGCAATATGTATTAACTCTATCGGCAGCAAATATGAAAATAATATACTTTTTTGCTTTATCTAATTAAAGTAAACTAAATTTGTCATCGATTCGATAATTAATCGATTGGTTATTTCATATACATGTATATAAAAAAGATTTTTGTGAAGTGATTGTTTATAAATTAATTGTAAAATGGTGTAATTATCCATGTCAACTTCTACGTTCGCCAACCAGAACTATCAAGTGTTGGATTTCTTAATATTGAGAATAGGGTAAAGCAATTAAGATTAGGACATGCACATAAAATCTATAACAACAAATGTCCAACGTATTTAAAAGATAATTTTATAAAAGTTAGTGAAAATCATGAATATAACACTAGATCAAGCCAATTCAACTTCGTTGTTCCAAAAATCAAAGGTGTGGACTCTTCAACTTTTTTCTTTAATGCTATTAAAGATTGGAACTCGCTTCCAAATAACATAAAATCAATAAAAGACCATAACGCTTTCAAAACAGTAATAAAACAACATCTTAAAAATTAATTACAGCCATATCTTTTAAAATATTATCAACTAAAATTGTGCCATGTGACCTCTTAACTCATTTTTTTTATTTTTTATTTTATTAAACAAGTGATATACACTAAAGGACCCCATTGGAAATAAGCGGAAACGCTTTAATGGGTTATCCTTGGAAGGATATCAACTTAAAGTGCATTTTAACCTTGATACATTGTTTTATATAATTTTATATTTGTATATTTTTAAACTACACTAGATTTAGTTGGTATCTGTCCTAAATGAATTTTACCTTTTACCTTTTACCTTTACGTTCTCTATCACTATCAGTATCAGTATCATACAATCTTGTACCTGTCCTGGTCCTGGGATTCATGCACTTA
>MJUT01042897.1:46868-57477 GCA_002080005.1 Gigantidas platifrons | reverse complement strand
AACATAAAAGCTGCACATATCAATCTCTATGGGCTTTTGAACCAACAAAATAAACAATAAATTGTTTTAAACACCAGCAATTAGAGATGAAAAATATGTAATAATTCTACAGCAAAAAAAAAAAATATTAAAAAAAAATGCGATATGCTCAACCTAGCAAACCAGGTAGCCTCGAGGAACCTTGCGAAATTAGCAATATTTCATTAAACACTAAATTTGGACTGTCAAGCTACCAAAAGAAACATAATAATGTGAAAAAATTAGATATTGCTTTGTAACAATCAGATATTTTACAAACTATCCAAGTACCATTGCATATCTGCTATATAATGTTTCCATTTGATTTGACAATTTCTGAGAAAAAATATAAAAAAAAATATGGACAACAGATGACAGACAGTCATGATAATGCATCATTTAGCCTTTTTGGGCCAGTTCAGCTAAAAATCAGTAAACTTTCTTAATTTCAAATTGTTCAAACATCATAAAAATATTCAAATATTTCAAGCACATTTTGTTTTTACTTTATTATAAGAAGATGGGTTATGAAGATCAATCTGTTTCATCAATAGATCAATATGTACATGTATTGCATGTTTTGCATTTTACCTTGATCATGGCTTGGGGTCCATTTATCATACCTTTAATATATCACCAAGATGATTGAATCCATAACAATGAACTTAGCTGAGTGCAGAGACAGTTAATATGATACTCAGCTACTGAACTAAATCCAATGAAAATGCTCATATATGCTGTGTATATGCCTACAAAATATATTGTCAAAACATACAAGGACTAAATAACACTGAAGTTTATTTGACCTCTCTATTAGTACTCAAAATCACACAATTGCAGGATAAAACAGTACAGTATATAATGTATACATAACCAGGTATGTCTTATAAGAAAAAAAATAAATACCGGTATCAATGCTTAAATACATGCTTAATTATGTAAAGGTTTAATTTCTGAACATGTTTTGGCATAACTAAATAAACTACAATATATTACAAGGAATTAAGCATCTGTCCTAATATGTCTCAATAAAAATTTCTTTGATCAAAATGTGATAGTGTAGCACAACCAGATCATCCACCTTAAATTAAAACTTGGATTTAAATTACAATATAGATAATAGTTTCATTTCAGTTTTTGGTTTTATGGTTTTATGTACATTTTTGTATTTACTGTGTGAACCATGAATTTTGTTAGCTATTAAAAAGACAAACTGGATTTAGAGAATAATTAACTTGTGTCAGATTAGTTTTTGGACATTGTTTATTTCATCAAATCTGTAATGTGTAAATTAATGTTGACCAAAACAAATTTCAGATGCTTAAATGTTTATCCTCCCCAGTCACTTGACATGTTTTTTTTAAGGAGAAAACCCTCTGAAAAGGGGTGTTATTCTCTGATAATACATCAATACTTTTTGGTTGTCAATTATTACACATTGGGATTTGGTCCTACACAAGTATTCAGAATTGACAATTTGCATTTCCAAGCCAAGGTGTTATGGAGATTGTAAAGAAAAGCAAATGTAAATTCTAAAAATAAACAGGACCCCAACCCATCAAGATATATTTCGTATAAAGATTCAAACACTTTTAATGGTTTTCATCAAAACTTGAAAAAAAAATATAGTCATTACATTGATTATTTCTCTATAGTATAAATTGTGTTCAACAACTTGCAAAACAAAGGGGGGGGGGGGTCTGATTAACTTGTGTTTGTGGCAGAAATAGATACTGCATCATCAAACATCTCGATCTTTACAAGAAAAATCACGAAAATGTCGGTATTAACAAGATAGAGTACTAGGCTTAAATATTCTATTTTGATTCTCCATGTGCTTTCTTCAAGTTCGGTAAGTACAACACCCCCTCCTTTTTTGTGCTTCAGGAGATTGTCATTATTAATTTAAAACTAAGATTTACCTCTCAGCATCATTTGTCTTCAACTGACGATGGGTACATTTTCCTTTTTTTGTGAAATTCTGCTACATAAGTATCATATTGATGGTAAACATGTGCGTGTATCATTCTCGTATAATTTGTCAACAAACAAGCTTTTTGGCGATGAAGATTTCCAAATATGGGCATTGAAGGGGTGGAGCTTAGCAAGACTGACAAGTCTGAAAATCATATATTACAATCGACGTATTCAAAATGACCATATATTCACAATCTGTATAGTCAATAGATATATTTGTTAATCTTACTGTCACAAAACGAACAAGGAATAAGTGCATTAGATCTGCAGAAACACATTTTTTCTTCGGACAGTTCACCCATGAAGAGTACGTTTCCATGGATGCAACGTCATGACATAAACTATTACAAAGGGGAGCAACTCGTATGAAACAAATCGACGTGAAACAGCCTTAACACACCCGCGTCGAGGGAAGAACACACATTTGACAGCGATATATATATATATAGTTAGCGGTAGATCATGGGTTCGAGCCCCAGTTGGGTCACAAGCCAAAGAGCAAAGACTGGGTGGCTCGAAATCAGAATAATATATCCGAGTGGAGCGACATATCTACCCGCGGGTTGTAGTATCAGTGAGCTAGCATTATACAAGTACATATCAGACCTCATCATCATTTCATGGAAAGTTAACTTGTTCTCGCCATGATATAGTTAAAAAAATTGCTGAATTGGCGTTAAACAGCAATCACTTACTCACTCACTCACTATATATATTGTAATGCAGATTGTATATTAGATATAATGCTTAAGAATAGAGCATTCTTTATACATGTATATAACAACGATATTTGCACTGTTATATGTTTTTGTGGGGACAGATATTGTATTCACATGTGCAACACATTTTGCATGAGAGGGCCCGTGTGGCTCAATGAGTTAGGTAGTTTAACTAACAACTCATATAAACCTATCACCAATACTGCGTTAGTTCGTACATGGCTTTGTAAATTACAAATAAGGGTGCACACGACTCCAAGCCGCAAGTGATACAGATTACCAGTTGCTTGCCCATGGTTGATAGTTATCTCCGGGTACTCTGGCTTCTTCCACCACTAAAACTGGTCGCCATGATATAGGCGAAATATAGCTGAAAGTGGCGTTAAACACAATTAATCAATGAGTCAATCATTTGCATGACGGACCGCGTATATACATCATTTCATTTAAAAGGGGAGATCTGGGAATATAAAACTAGTTTAACCCCGTCACTTTAGATCGAAGTGCCTGTGCGAAGGCAGTCTATTTGGTATTGTATCTGTTTCAAAAATATGATATTTTGTATTTTTCATTTTATCAATAAATACGTATCATTGATTATTAGAAGGAAATGCGTTTGAGCATAATATTTATTGTTATTTCATTCTACAACTATATCATTTCATATACAATTATCTTTATTTTACAGTGTACTTACAAATTTGTTAAAATAGTGTAACTCATCAAGCAGTTCTATACAAATTTCTCATGTACCATCAACTCTGAAGCTGACACTAGTTTCCTTGTAAAATCAGGAGTATGATAGGTATGTGTTATGTCATCTGTGCTTTTTATAATTGCCTTTGATTGGGTAATGAGAACAACCCTAGCAGAAGGTAGCACCGGACTGGGATAGACACTATGTACCACACTATTGGACATAGACTACGCCGATGATTTAGCGCTATAATCACATAATGAAGACCATATGCAGGAAAAGACCAGAAAGCTAGAAGAAAATGCTAGAATGGTTGGCCTAAAGATCAATGCCAAGAAAACAAAGTTAATGTACCGCAACACAGAGAGATTGCCAGTTATATTTGTAGAAGAAAATAAAACTGGATACAGTAGACCCCTTTAATTACACAGGAAGCTGTATAACAACAGAGGGTGGAGTTGAAAGAGATATAAAGGTCAGAATAGGAAAAGCTTGATCAGCATTCATCAGATTAGACAACATCTGTAAGACAACAGCCTTTTCAACGAAAACCAAGGTTAAACTCTATAGCAACTGTGCAGGACAATGACGCATAAAGACATCAACATACTCTCCAGTTTCCATAACACCTGTCTGAGAAAGATAATGAAGATATTCTGGCCGATCAAAATCTCCAACAAAGACCTGTATAACATCACAAACACCAAGGACATGGATACTTGATTCAACAGAGATGGAGATGGCTTGGTCATGTTCTACCTAAACCATCTGATGTCATGACAAGGACAAGGACATGTAAACCATTAGATGGAAACCGAAGGGAACAGAAAGAGATGAATACCAAAAACAACATGGATGCGCACCATCGGAAATGAAATAAAGGAAAGAGGATGCATCTGGGGCACAATATAAAAAAGCCAGTAACAGAGAAGAGTGGAGAACATTTGTCCTTACCCTATGTGCCATGAAGCATAACAAGGACTAAGAAAGCTACACATTTGAAACTATCTAAATTGCATTATGGTATGTGCTACACGTCTGTCAAATTTGCAAGGTCGGTTAATTGGAATATTACGAGTGTACAGAACAGATGTTGATGGCAAGTTCATTGAAATTGTACATTAAAGATATTCTTAGCAATCAATTTGAAGTTTGGTAGTAAATTGAGCACGAGGACGAAACTATGATAAATTGGTCAACATGCTTTTAATATATGAACGTCAGAGAAAGCCGAAGGGGCAACCAAGAATGGACAATCCAGAGACACAATGGACATAGAAAATTCATAAAAGTAAGAAATAATAAACATTGAATATGAATGTAAAGTACAAATCAAGGTTATAGACTATTTCTTAAAAGTCAAAGGAAACCTTACATAATATAAGATAATACAAATTACAAAAAGGAACGGATTAATAAAACACACTTCGCCAACTTCTACCAACATGCCCTCATTACGAAGTAGATGCATATATAATAAGTATTTGTTCATAGGAACTATGGCTTTAATTTGGAACATACATTAAAGCAGTTCACAAACGGAAATCCTGTATTGCTCCCATGGTGCTTATCGTTCAGTTTGTCGGCATTACATAAGAGAGCAAAACCGTCTTTAAAATATAAACCATGCTTTAAATGAACATTATGTATGTAAAAGTATTTATCGGAAAAATTTGAAGATACCACAGGGGTATTCAGAAGATACCATAAGGGTAATCAAAAGATACCATAAGTGTAATCAGAAGATACCACAGGAGTAATCAGAAGATATCATATGAATAATCAGAAGATACCACAGGGGTAATCGGAAGATACCACAGGGGTAATCGGAAGATACCATTATGGTAATCAGAAGATACCATAAAGGTAATCAGAAGATAGCACAGGGGTAATCAGAAGATAACATAAGGGTAAGCAGAAGATGCAATAAGGGTATTCAGAAAATAACATAAGAGTAATCAGAAGATACCATAAGGGTAATCAGAAGATACCATATGGGTAATCAGAAGATACCACAGGGGTAATCAGAAGATGCCATAAGGATAATCAGAAGATAACATAAGGGTATTCAAAAGATACCATAAGAGTAATCAGAAGATACCATAAGGGTGATCAGAAGATACCACAGGGGTAATCAGAAGATACCATAAGGGTAATCAGAAGATACCATAACTGTAATCAGAAGATACCACAGGAGTAATCAGAAGATGCCATAAGGATAATCAGAAGATACTATAAGGGTATTCAGAAGATACCATAAGAGTAATCAGAAGATACCATAAAGGTGATCAGAAGATACCACAGGGGTAATAAGAAGATACCATAAGGGTAATCAGAAGATACCACAGGAGTAATCAGTAGATGTCATAAGGATAATCAGAAGATACCATACAGGTAATCAGAAGATACCACAGGGGTAATTAGAAGATACCACGGGGCATTAGACGAGTATAGAGGAACAGGTTGTGAAGAGCAATTTTCTATAAATGTGTAAAAAAAACAAACGCAAGCAAACAAACTCAAATTCTAAAACTTCATGAAAAACGGGGGGAAATACCAGGTGATCGAGAGGGTTATCGCCCCTTGTCCTATCAATAGAACACATTGCGACTTTGAGAAGCCAGTAAAGGAAACTAAGATTTCAAGCAGGAAACATTACGAAAACGTGTTAGTTGTAAATTGTCCATCTGACTCTAAACGAAGACCATTGAATTTATGAAGCAATTATTTGTGTTTATGTTTCTAAGTAGATGTAACCGGTAATTCAATGATTATCGGAAATGTTTTTGAATACACTTATTTTGCTTTCAGAAGTTTGAGGTTTGACATGTATTAATGTGTATCAATCATGTATGTGATTGATTATATTGTTTACTATTATTGTTTTATTTGTTTCTATTTTTAGACACACTGTTTGGAGGAGAGGCAGGACATTGCTACACAAGAAAATATAATTTGCTGTTGGGAAATAAGAGTCCATAGAAAACAATTCTGTGTGAAGCTGATTATGAAAATGTGAGTAAAAATACTTTTAAAACAAATGACTAACACGAAATTGTATTAAATGCAGAAAAATTATTACTTACTGACTTCAGTTGCAATGGATCATGTAATAGGCTCAACCATATTGAAATAGTAGTCTATTGCCATGTAATAGATACGATTTATAAACTTATATTACTTAATATTATTGTCAATCATATTAAAACTAAATGTTACATGCAGCAGCTGGATATTTTGTTTTTGACAATGCACCAACATCTAACGATATCATGTACAGAGTATGCTATTTTTGATGATATTCCTAGTTAAAATGTGGTTTCATCCACATAACATGACGTAATCCGATTCTTTTCTGCTACATGTGTATCATATTTATTATTTATGTCGTTGTTTATCAGTTTATCTGATGATTGGTACATTTTCTCTTTGATCTTTCCACATTGACAATATATATTATCAAGCGACGAGTGTGGTATAAATATATTATCTCAGATACATATGAACATCATATTAATATATTTTACTATCCTGCATATGATTTCAAAGTCAATGATGATTGGCCAGTTACCCATTGAGCTTACTTTAATTATATTTTCTTATTTTGAATATAGCCACGTTTACAGGGTTATGATTATGGTGTTTAACGTCACTTTCTGAAATATGTCAGTTATATCGTGGCGATCAGTTTTATTGATGGGGGAAACTACAAACCTACCACACGTCACTGGCAAACTGTATCACTTAAAGTTGCATCGAGTGCACTTCGCCATTAGTAGAATTCGGAAGCGCAACTTTAGTGGTGATATACACTGATTGTACAAATAGTTATCAATCCAACTACCATAGGATCACGACCACGTGTTGGAATTCATTCAGAGTAGTGATTGTGTTAATTATAGGTAAGACTATTGATGTCTTATAAGAAACAAGAACTGCACACCATTCTGGAACAGTTGGGTTTATCCCCGTTTTCTTGGTACAGCCCCTGTTACTATCTTTATTGTTGTCTGTGATGTGTTTATTTGTTTTGTTTGTTTTCATTCTCTGACGTGTACCCAATGATGTATGTGTCTGTGAGTTCTCTGTGCCTGATTACCAATACGGTTTTCTCTAAAATTTACTTCAACCTTTTGTGATTTCAGTAGCATGTAGTTACGAATTGAATGCTATAATTGTTGTATTTGTATGCAGCGACGCTGACTGAAGTTTTTTTCCGATTTCATATACAAATATACTTCTATAAAACTGAGAAAAAGCACATATTCAATATTTATATAAAACAGTATTAATATTTGTTTTCACGGATGCGGGCGCGGTTACATGATGAGGTTTTGTTTGTTTTCATTTTATGCCGTGTATGCAATGATACCTGTGTCTCTGAATTGTCTGTTCCTGATTACCAATACCAGAATACGATTCTCTAACGTTTAATTGAACCTTTTGTGATTTAAGTAACATGTATTTAAAAATTGAATGCGATAATTGTAGTTTTTTTGGCATGTAACGACGCTGGTTAACGTTTTTGTTCACCTCTTTCATGTACAAATATATATCTATAAAACTGAAAAAAAAGCAATTCTATTCAATATTTATATTTACAATTTCAAAAGAGAAAAAAATATTACTATTTGTTGTCACGGAAGCAGGCGTAGTTGCTTGTTGAGGTTCCATTTCCGAATTCACGTGTCATTTTTTACCAATTACACAGGCCTTCTAAATACAATATAAATAATGTAATCATTTGTATGACAAACGATGATTATAACAATAAAAATGTGATTAATGTTCAAAGTGCACGAGTTTGGGTGATTTTGAATTTCATTACATATATTGTAGAACATAGCAGTGATGACTGTTTTATACTCTTGTATCAGTTTAGTGAGTAAGTGATTGTTGTGATCATAGTGTCAGTAAGTAACATTTCAATGAGATTATGATGATGATGTGCGGTTTGCATTGAGCCAAGAAACTTTTTTTTACTGATTTCATAGTGCTTGTTCGCAGAGGCAACCGTCGTATGGTAGAAGTGTCACTACATAGTGACACTTTATCCTGATTCCTAGCCAACCAGTCCTTCCTCTGATTTCTGAATGTAGAGTGCGTAGCGGTGAACCAATAGATTGGCATATCATACTCCTTTGTTTGACATGACCGGGAATTTAACCCACGATCTAACGCACTCGTCACTCGAGGCGAGCACTCTAACCACACACTATCGATGCGGTTCAATAAATAGTTGTTTGTTTGTTAAGGAAATAGGCTGACACATATAATAGTAATTGTTTTATTGTTTATCAATACCAGACTGCCTGAAACCGAGCACCAAATATCCTTAAACTGTGCCATCCATGTAAGGTGGGATATCGCTACTTATAGCAATACCTGACAGGAACCCTTTAATTATAAGTTTTCTAGATTGAGTTTAATGGTATATAAAACGATAGATAATTAGATCAACATTTCTGTTTGTAATATAACGCCCATATATACAATAGGTTATATATCGCTTGAATGCTGACAAATGATAGAGTACCGGGTTACAAGAAAATAGAATCGATGACAATCTTTAAAATGTATAATGTTCTTAAACTGTGAATGTATTGAAACAAGTAATTACCAATGAATAGACAATTAGATTATTAATACGCTCCGGTGTAAGAGGAACAGCTAATAAATGGACTATTATATTAATAATACGTTCCGGGGTTAGGAGAATGGCTGGTAAATTAATTCGATTAATAATATGCTCCGGTGTAAGAGGGATAGCCAGTAAATGGACTATTAGATTATTAATATGCTCCGGTGTAATAGGAATAGCCAGTAAAATGACTATTAGATTAATAATATGCTCCGGTGTAAAGAGGGATAGCCAATAAATGGATTATTAGATTAATAGTACGCTCCGATGCAAAAGGAATAGCCAGTAAAATGACTATTATATTAATAATATGCTCCGGTGTAAGAGGAATAGCCTGTAAATGGACTATTAGATTAATAATACGGTCTGGTGTAAGAGGAATAGCCAGTAAATGGATAATTAGATTAATAATACGCTGCCGTGCAAAAGGAATAGCCAGTAAAATGACTGTTATATTAATAATATGCTCCGGTGTAAGAGGGATAGCCAGTAAATGGACTATTAGATTATTAATATGCTCCGGTGTAATAGGAATAGCCAGTAAAATGACTATTAGATTAATAATATGCTCCGGTGTAAGAGGAATAGCCAGTAAATGGACTATTAGATTAAAAGTACGTTCCGGTGTAAAAGGAATAGCCAGTAAAATGACTATTAGATTAATAATATGCCCAGGTGTAAAGAGGGATAGCCAGTAAATGGACTATTAGATTAATAGTACGCTCCGATGCAAAAGGAATAGCCAGTAAAATGACTATTATATTAATAATATGCTTCGGTGTAAGAGGAATAGCCTGTAAATGGACTATTAGATTAATAATACGCTCTGGTGTAAGAGGAATAGCCAGTAAATGGATAATTAGATTAATAATACGCTCCGGTGTAATATGAATAGCCAGTAAATTGACTATTAGATTAATAATATCCTCCGGTGTAAGAGGGATAGCCAGTAAATGGACTATTATATTAATGATACGCTCCGGTGAAAGAGGAATAGCCAGTAGATGGACTATTAGATTAATAATACGTTCCGCTGTAAGGGGATTAGTCAGTAAATGGACTATTGTATTAATAATACGCTCCGGTGTAAGGAGAATAGTCAGTAAATGGACTATTAGATTAATAATATGTTCCGGGGTTAGGAGAATAGCTGGTAAATGGACTATTCGATTAATAATATGCTCCGGTGTAAGAGGGATAGCCAGTAAATGAACTATTATATTAACAGTACGCACCGGCGTAAGAGTAATAGCCAGTAAATTGACCATTAGATTAATAATACGCTCCGGTGTCAGAGGAATAGCCAGTAAAAGGACTATTATATTAATAATACGCTCCGATGGAAGAGGAATAGCCAGTAAATGGACTATTAGTTTAATAATAGGCTTCAGTATAAGAGGAATAGCCAGTATATGGAATATTAGATTAATAATGCGCTCCTGTGTAAGAGGAATTGCCAGTAAATGGACTATTAGATTAATAATACTCTCCGCTGTAAGTGGAATATCCAATAAATGGACTATTGGATTAATAATACGCTCGTGGGCTAGACTGATA
>MJUT01042897.1:34017-46793 GCA_002080005.1 Gigantidas platifrons | reverse complement strand
CTGTTACGAAATATCTAGATCTGTATCACAGTTGACCATGAATATGCTTCTTTTGTCGTAGTCACAATCCAATCCAGTCCTTTTCACCGGGTTCTTTGCATGATTAACTGCATGGGTGCCATCGGTGGAATGGGACTTGCTTACCATGATTGAGAAACACATAATTCACCCCCGGTGTTTAGAGGTTGATCAACTTTTCTTTTTATTGTATTGCCCATCCCTGTTTGTAGTGTTGTCCTTTTTCATTTGGTCAGCTTCGTATGTCCTTTTGATTAACTTTTTTTCCTGTTCTTATCGTATTTTGTATTTGATTCTACATTAAGGAATGTATTTTTGTCAGAAGATATATGTAGAGCGACACACACTACATGTAATACACTACTGTGTGCCTATATAAATGCTCATGTTCTATTAACAAAGAACATACATTTACACTTCTTCCAAATACAAAATAATATGGTCATCTCTCTAAAGCTATTTCTGGACACTGTTATGTTTTATATGGTCACACCATGCATGGTGATGTGACCTCTATAGTTTTAGAATCCGAGTGCATAGAATACAAATATGATGAAGTTTGTCAGTGACTTGCGACATGTCGGTGGTTGTCTCCGGGTCCTCCGGTTTCCTCCACCAATAAAAAAGCTGACCGCCACGACATAACTGAAATGTTGTTGAAAATGGCGTTAAACACCATCAAAACAAACAAGCAAACAAAACGTAAGCAGGCTGTATTTGCATAATGCATGATCTTGCAAGGTGACTTAAAAGAAGTTGTGGTAAACGTTAATGTTTGAACTTGCAGAGTGACTAAGGATAACTTGGTATACACAGGTTTGTCTGATCGTGTACAGCGACTTTGGAGAACTTGGTATACACGCGTTGGACTGAACGTGTATAATGACTTAGGAGAACTTGGTACCCACGTGTTTATCTGATCTTGTACGGTGACTTAGGAGAACATGGTATACATGCTATTGTCTGATCTTGTAGAGCCTCTTAGGAGAACGTGGGCGTCACGGGTTTATCTGATCTTGTAGAGCGACTTGGGAGTACTTGATATACACTTGTATTGGTCTGATATTGTACAATGACTTAGGAGAAGTTGGTATACACGTGTTGGGTTGATATTGTAGAGCAACATAGGAGTACTTGGTATACAAGTGATTGTCTGATTTTGCAGAGAGAATTGAGAGGACTTTACATACACGTGATTGTCTGATATTACACAGTGACTTAGGAGAAACAAGTATATACATGAATGTCTGATATACACGTAATTTTCTGATATTGCACGGTGACTTAGGAGAGATGGATATATATGTTGTTGTTTGATATTGCATCGTGACTTGGGAGAGCTGTGTATTCATGTTTTTTGTCTGATATTGCACAGTAACTTGGAAGAACTTGCTATACATGTAATTGTCTACTAATGCAGTGACGTAAGAGAACACGGTATACACGTTACAACAATTATGTATATTTTAATATGAGGCTTTTAGGAAATCACTGAATACAACATATAGCTTCTAATAGAGTCTTTGGTGTCTTCAGACTTTTCTGGCAGAGCAGATTTATACTTTTATTGATATACCAAAACAAGTTCCAGTGACACGTAATTTTAAGTCTTACAAACGACATATTTTATGATATTAACCCAGATCTTTTTACCATTACTGGACTTTATATGTCACAAATTATTAGACATATTCCCATGTATTATTTGCTTACCCGGGATTATTAATTATTCTAATATGAAGTCCTTCAAACGATTTGGGTCCAAACCCGTTGTAAAATATGCGTATATTGGTATATCAGCTGATCGGTAAAGTCATAATTTGCTTTGGTTGTTCAAATACCTTATTTGTCCTATGAGAATAGAAATAATTCATGGGGGCTTGAATATATATGGATTTTACCACGGGCTGGCCCTTTATGCCGATATTTTACCCCTCGCTGTCACTCGAGGTAAAATATTTGGCATAAAGGGCCAACCCGTGGTAAAATCACTATATATTCAAGCACCCATGAATTATTTCTTAACTCACTTCAATTGCAATGGATCATATAACAGGCTCAACCATGTTGAAATAGTAGTCCATTGTCATGTAATAGATATGATTTATCAACTTATATTACTTAATATTATTGTCAATCATATTAACACTAAATGTTACATGCAGCAGCTAGATATTTTGTTTTTGACAATGCACCAACATCTAACGATATCATGTATAGTATGCTATTTTTGATGCTATGCCTGGCTAAGGTGAGGTTTCCTCCACATAGCATCACGTAACCCGATTCTTGTCTGCTACATGTGCATCAAATTTTATTATTTACGTCATTGTTTAGCAGTTTATCTGATGATTTGTCCATGTTCTCTTTGATCTTTCCACGTGACAATATATATTATCAAGCAACGACCGTGGTATAAAAATATTATCTCAGATACATATGATCATAATATTAATATATCTTACTATCCTGCATATGATTTCAAAGGCAATGATGATTGGCCAGTTACCCGTCGAGCTTACTTTAATTAGACTGTGTTATTTTGAATGTAGCCGTGTTTACAGGGATATGGTTATGGTGTTTGACGTCACTTTCTACAATATGTCAGTTATCTCGTGGCGATCAGTTTTATTGATGGGGGAAACTACAAACCTATCACACGTCACTGGCAAACTCTATCACTTGTTGTATCTTTAGTGGTGCTATACATTGATTATGCAAATAGTTATACATCCAACTACCATAGGATCACGACCACGTGTTGTAATTCATTCGAAGTAGTTATTGTGTTAATTATAGATAAGACTTGGTGTATTATAAAAAACAATAATTGTACACCATTCTGGAGCAGCTAGGTTCACCCCGGCCCCTGTTGCTATATTTATCGTTGTCTGCGATGTATTTATTTGTTGTTTTTGTTTTCATTCATTGTCGTGTACCCAATAATGCCTGTGTCTCTGAATTGTTTGTATCTGATTACCAATAAGTTGTTTTCTCAAATTTATTTGAACCTTTTGTGATTTAAGTAGCATTTAGTTAAGAATTGAATGCTATGGTTGTTTTATTGGCATGTAGCGACGCTGACTAAAGTTTTTATTCCGCTTTTATATAAAAATATACTTCTATAAAATTGAGAGTAAACATTTATTCAATATTTATATAAACAAGTTTTAATATGTGTTTTCACGGATGTGGGCGTGGTTGCATGATGAGGTTCCATTTACATTTATTATCACTTTCACGGGCCTTCTAAATACATTAAGCATAATGTAATCACAAACAATGATTATAACAATATAGATGTGAATAAAGTTCAAAGTGCAGGATTTTTGTGATTTTGAATCTTATTCCATACATTGTGGAACATAGCAAAGAAGAGTGTTTTATACTTTGTATCGCAGTTTAGTGAATATGAGATTGTTGTGAGCATGCTATCAATAGGTTACATTTCAATCTGGGTATGATGATGATGTTCGCTTTGTATTAAGCCAACACACTTATACTGATTGTATTGTGCTAGTTCGCAGAAGCAACAGTCATTTTGTAGATGTATCACTCCACTCCGACACGTTTTCCTGATTCAGAGCCAACTAGTCTTTGCTTTTATTCCTTAATGTAGAGTGCTTAGCGGTGATGCAACAGTTGGAAATATATTCCTTGGTTTGACAAGACGGGGAATGTAACCCACGATATAACGCACTCGAGGCGACCACGACAACCATACACTACTGATGTTTTTTCAATCAGTAGTGTATTGTTTGTTACATAAATAGGCTGACCCATATAACAGTAATTGTTTTATTGTTTATCCATACCAGACTTCATTAAACCGAGCAAAAATATCCTTTAACTGTGTAATCCATATAAGTAGGGATATCGCTACTTATAGCAGTAACTGAAAGTAACCCTTTAATTGGAAATTATCTTGATTGTGTTAAATGGTGTATAAAACGTTAGATCATTAGATGAACACTTCAGTTTGTAATATAAAACCCACATATCCAATAGGTTATAAATCGCTTGAACACTGGGTTAAAATCAAATAGAACAGAGGACAACCCCTACAATATATCAATTTTTTATATTTAAATAATACAGTATATGTACGACTGTAAATGTATTGAAATAGTAATTACCAATGAATGGACTATTAAATTAATAATAGGATCCGATGTAAGGATAATAGCCAGTAAATGGATTGGTATGTTAATTATACGCTCGTGGTCTAGACTGATAGATACATAAACATAGTAATAGTAAGAATGGAAACTGTATAATAAATATACAACAAAACGTACATTGTCCGAAAATTAGTATACTTATTTATACGAACTTTAGAAACAGCTAGAAATCGAGCTTTTCTGGTCTGTTTCGTAGAATGCAAATTGATTTTATATATAACAAAAATGTACGTATATTGTATTTATCCTGCAATATCAGAAAGTCCAAACCAGCTGCCAAATTGTCTGCAAATAACAGATACAAGCGTTATTTCTAATTGTTTTTATTGACGCCATCTGTGACGTCAGCGCTTATTCTGTTTCCATTTCGTTCTGTCGATCTGCATGAATACAGTGCCATAAAGGCTGAAGTTGATTTGACCCCCATTTAACACAATTGCAGGATAACACCAGAAAAGTGTAGAATATCAGATAGGGAGAACAATACGCAACGCATATAATCGAAACTACCAACGAAACGATTCTAATCATAAAAATGAAATCATCACCTCGAATGTTTTGAGGTCGCCATCATGACTTTGATAACTGTCACAGAATATCGAGATCTGTGTCACTGTTTGTCGTAGTCATAATCCAGTCCTGTTCATCGGATTCTTAGTAATTGAGTTGGTGCCACCTGTGGTATGGGACTTACTTACCATTCAGAATCACATAATTCACCCACGGTGTTTAAAGGTTGATCAATATGTATACCTTTCTTCGTATTGTATTGTCGACCCCTGTTTGTCTGCTTGTCTTTTTTTATTTGTCCAGAGTGTTGCATGTCCTTCTGATTACCTCTTTTTCATATTCAAACTTTTTCAATCGTATTTTTTGTTTGGTTCCACATTGATAACTGTATTTTCGTCAGCAAATATATATAAAGCGATACACATTACTATAGCTACACTACTGTGTGCCTATGCCAATTGTCATGATCTAGTAACAAGGAACATACATTTAGACTTCTTCCAAATACAAAACTAATTGTAGTCTTATCTATGTTAATCTGTATGGCTCTATTATGTTTTATATTATCCCTGTAATGAATGTTGTAGTGTCCCTAATAACATTAGAGTCACCCCAACTGAATATGAAACATTAGGAGTCTTTTGCTATATGTCCTTTCCTTTAGTAAGCAACAGATGCATTAATATGTGAATCATCCCATAAAGTTATTGACACATATCTTTCTGATTGCCTTTATTTATCTTTTTATGTTGACTCTTAAAAGTCGGTCCCCTTGTCCTCAAGATACTTTCAGATTGAAGTGATGTATATCTGAAGTACCATAAACCTCGAGAGAATCCGAGAACATAGAATAGAAATGTGATGCATTTACCGATGCGTGGGAAAACAGTCCCCTCCTAAAAAAAGGCCACTGTCGAACTATCGGGAAAACACTTCTCCTCGGATAGGTCTCAAATATTGATATCCACCTCGTTGGAAGACAGGGGCTATCGTGGTCGTGATCGTATGATAATTTGATTTACAACTACTTCTTCAATCCGTGCCTATCATCACCGATGTTGTGAGTTCGAATCTTGATCAGGGCGAGGTGTACAGCATTTTGTGATAAAGTTAGTCAGTGTCTTGCGACAGGCCGGTGGTTTTCTCCGGTTCCTCCGATTTTCTCCACCAATGAAACTGACCGCCATGATATAACTGCATTATTGTTGAAAGTCGCGATAAACAACGACAAACAAACAACAAATTTAAAGGTAAGAAAGTCGTATTTGTAAATTGTCTGATCGTACGAAGTGACGTTAGATAATTTGTAGTAAACGTCAATGTTTTTGCTTGCAGAGTGAATTAAGAGAACTTTTTATATACTTCTGTTGGTCTGATATTGTACAGAGACTTAGGCTAAATTGATATACACTTGTGTTTGTCTGATATTGTACAGTGAGTTAGGAGAAATTGGTATACACTTCTATTGGTCTGATATCAAACAATGACTTAGGAGATATTGGTATACACCTGTGATGGTCTGATAATGTACAATGACGTAGAAACAATAAGTACACTTGTATTGGTCTGATATTGTACAGTCCCTTAGGAGAAATTAGTATCCACTTGTGTTGGTATGATTGTGTACAGTGACTAGGAGAAATTGATATACAATTGTGTTGCTCTGATATTGTACAGTCCATTAGGAGAAATTGCTATACAATTGTGTTGGTCTGATATTGTACAGTGACTTAGGAGAAATTGATATACAACTGTGTTGGTCTGATATTGTACAGTAACTTAGGACAAATTGGTATACACTTGTGTTGGTTTGGCCCCGGCACCACAAAACTATTTGAGTACAAATTTTGTACTCAGCTTGAGAATATTCTGAAATTTTGCATTCTGAGAAAATTGACCGCCACAAAACTATTTGAGCAAAATGTTTGTACTCAGCTTGAGAATATTCTTAAATATTTAACTATGGCTGAAGCCATGCTTAAGTAATTTACTCAAAATCGAAGATGATGTCAATAATAATAAGGAAACGTAGAAAAGAAAGAAATACAATAATTCCAAGGCGTAGGGTTTTCAGAGATAGAAGTAATTCCTTAGAAACCATGACAGATATCGATTTATTGAGATATATCGGTTTAGGCGACCTACGATAGAGTTTATTGATGATGCCAATGATATCTGCTATCAGTTTTCCACACAGTGCCTCATCTTTTAATTTTGATTGCTCAATAAGCAGCATTTCTTCGTCCATGGTCCAGATGGACCCACTTTTCCCTTTAGTGTCCATACTTATAATGCAATGTGTTAAACAAACGATAATTTGACAACTTGCATCAAAACGCCTTTACTTTTCCCGATGTTTACTACTTCTTCTTTATCTTCCACACAGGAGAGTTCCACAATGTGCACTGAAGAAACTCCCCTTTTTTTTGTATATATAGACTTTTATTGTATTTTATTGTATTGAAATATTTTTAATCAACACGATAGTGGTTCTCCTCAACATAAAAGAGGGATATACCGGCCAAGAAGAAGAATGCCACATACGTAGTTGATTTTTTTTTACTCAACTGAGAACGTTCTCAAATCTGAGAAAAAAAGTTTTGTGGCGTGGAAAAGAAGATTTATTCTCAACTGAGTAAACATTTTCATTCTGAGAATATTTTTATTCTCAGAATATTTTAGTTTTGTGGCGCCGGGGCCAGATATTGTACAGTGACTACAGTGACTAAGGATGAATTGGTACACACTTTTGTTGGTCTGATATTGTAGAGTGATTTAGGAGAAATTGGTATACACTTGCGTTGGTCTGCTAATGAACAGTGACTTAGGTGAAATTAGCATAGATTTCTTCTCTGATATTGTACAGTGACTTAGGAGACATTGTTATATGCATGTTTGTTTGATATTAGACAATGACTTGGGAGAGCTTGATATACACGTAATTATCCTACATTGCACAGTGACTTAGTAGTGCTTGATATACACGCAAGTGTCTTATATTGCACAGTGACTTATGAAAACTTGGTGTACACGTTATTGTATGATATTGCGCAATGCTTTAGAATATGCTTAACAGAAAGTATGTCAAATTTAATATGAGGCTCTTAGGATCACTGAATACAACATACAACTGCTAATAGAGTCTTTGGTGTCTAAGCATGTCTGGCAGAGAAGGTTTATACTTTCATCGACACACCAAAACAGGTTCAAATGACCAGTAACTTTAGGTCAAACAAACGACATATTTCATGATATTAACCCGGATCTTTTTACCAATACTGAACTTTATATGTCACAAATTATAAGACATAGTCTATGTATTATTTGCTTACCCGGGTTTTACTAAGCAGTGAGTTTGTAATAAGAAGGCCAGTATTACGGCGGTCATTTCTGTGGAGTTTGTGCAACGATACAGCTGAAAATTGTTGGCATTGAACTCAAAACAACCAATAAGTGTTGGATCATTTGTTTTGTAAAATTGTATATTTGAATGACGTTATTTTGTCTCTCCTATTGAAAATTTTGTCTCTTTATTAATATTTTATTTCTGTTTCATTTCACATGATTTGCTGGATTGCCCTAGCCAATACTCTCTAATTGTTTATACATTAAACTTTATTGTGGTTAAGTACATACACAACACCTTCAGATCATGCGTGGTGCCCGTGGTCGCATGATAGTTGGACTTACAACTATTTATGCAATGAGTGCCTATCACTGATTTGAGCTCAAAACTCGATTAGGGCGAGGTGTACAACATTTTGTGATAAAGTTTGTCAGTAACTTGCGGCAGGTCAGTGGGTGTTCTCGAGGTACTCAGATTTCCACCAGCAATTAAACTGATCGCCTCGAAATAGCTGAAACATTGTTGAAAGTGGTGATAAGCACCATGTCCATAAGCATTCAGGTCATAGATAAAGCTACGATTTATTGATGTGACGCTTTAATTTATGAAAGTGAGCATGCTGTTATTAATAAAATTAGTTCAGCATTAACACCACGTCGCCCAACACTAGATGAGGCTTTGCAATACATTATTAAGATTAATATTGGTATGATAAACATTGATAGAAATCAGATAAACACAATGGTACTTAAATAAAGGTTGTATATTTCAGCCTGATCAAATCTAATATTTTTTAATACAATTTTGAGTACTTTGAAAATATTTAAAAAAAAATATATATATAATACAACATATGACAAGTTATACAAAATATGAAGTTACGATGTTATGCAAAATGTGCGATGCTATACAAACAATTAGGCTATGTAAAATATGAATAGTTATGCAATAAATGAAGTTATACAAAATATGAATAGTAATACAATAAATGAAGTTATACAACATATACAAAGTTATACAAACATGACGTTATGCAAAATATGAAGCTATACAAAATGTGAAACGCTTTCAGTGATTTCTTATTATGCAATTGATTGATAGAAAGTTACATGAACATGTTTCAATAACTTGTTAATGATCATTTCATTTAACTGATATAATAATTTGTTCTATCTAAAAGTTGTCTTTTATATGACATATTTAAATACAATAATAAAACAAACATATAAAATTACGAAATAAGTACATGTATTATGAAATGAACATTTAAACAGTAATTGCCAACAATTCCACCAATATAAAAAACCCGAACAAGTCCCCCAAACCACTGACCACATGACAATGTCATGACATATGGTTCAGGATATCGGTGCACGCGCAAAATGTGTTGTATGTGTCAAAGTTTAACTTAATGTAAAACAGCTGTTGACACCAAATGGCTTAAATAGACCATCCACACCTGTTACATGAAGTTTCCTGTCGCGTATAATGACAACGCTTAAACATATATCATAGCAAAAACGTTAGTTTGTCTACCCTGAAGATATAAGTGACGTTGTTTAATCTATAAAAGTTAAACATATGGAATATCAAAATCATATTGTACTTGTTCGAGGAGCTATAGTTTGTTATTTATCTTATAATCTAAAATATTACATGATGCATACTGTGCTTTACGGTTATTTAAAATGAGGTTAAGATGTCGTTGACTTTATAAATTTATACTTTTGTATATACAGTCCGACAAAAGTTAAGTTTTAAGAAGAGTAAGAAAAATGGTGATATATATTTTATTGTTTTAACAGTATTGATGTAAAAAAATATATCGAAAAAAATATAGGGTGGTACTTAACTTTTGTCGGAATGTATATAATGTAAGTAAAATACCAATACACGTATATAACATACATGTACTTTACCGAGAAATATATAATTTATTTATACAAGATTTAGTAACATATAAAAAGGTAGGACCTTGGCGATCTTTCGTTAGCTGTGTTGCAGCGAGTTTCTTCTTTACCGACACTGTACACATATTGTGATTATCCTGTCAAAACAACTGCAAAATGTCTGAAAGAGTAGAACCAATCGACATTCTAATCGTTGTCAAAGTTACTCTCCACCATGTCGGTGCTTATACTGTTACCGTTGCTCAACATGAATCAGGTCCTAGAAAAGCTGTTTGTTGGTCAGTGACAATATGCAACACCAAATTCCCAGTCAATGCACTTTGACTGCTCATATTATAACTTGTGCATGATTAATTACATTGTGGCATGATGTTCCTTTCTCGATACAACTAATATGTTTATAAAGCAAACATGCACTGGTTTGATATGTAACCAATGCGTGTACTTGTTGCAGGGTACTATTATTTATCAAGAATGTTGTTTCACACACACACACATACGACACAACACAAAAAAGTAGAAAATAAGTATGCCCCCGCACTTCATAATTATGGACAATATTGTTTTGCTAGGAGTGATTCTTTAAAACTGAAGTGTGTCTGCAAGATACACATGATGCCCCCGCCTGACCATAAGAAATTGTAAACAAGTCAACAACTGTAGTAGGAGCCATACAAACCATGCTTCCATTATGAAGCTAGTAAGAAGGAAATGAAGTCCAACTATCTGTTATTTTGAGAATATTTGATGAAAATCAAAATCCTGTGGTCATGCATACCTCCATTATGTGTAAAAACATCATGCAAAATATTAAAGCTGTAGATCTAAAACTGTAGGAGGAGATAGCCGGACAAATCATGTATTTATATCCACACGGACGAACGGACGGACGGACAATCGGACAAACGAACAAACAGACGGACAAGGGTAAATTATTAAGCCCCCGACTCTTCGTCGCGGGGGCATACAAACTGGGATTAACCCAGGTGCTCACGAAGGGTGTATACATGTACGTATTAGACAAACATTACAGTTAAAACCAACTGCAGTCCATTATGTGGGATCCGCATCTGACATGGGGCTTTTATTTATCTATAATGGGTTACATGTAAATGCAAATTTAAAAAGTACAAGCATCAGAAACAATATACTTATACACATAAATAAAGCGGTTGTGTCTTTTGAATTATTTTTGGTATATCTCTAAAAAAATCATCTTAGATATGGATTATGTTTCAATATGTGTGATGGTGGGGGTTCTGTCTTGGTATATATTGCAGATCAACTTCAGAATCAGCTACATAGGGTCATTGCTTACTGTAATGAAAAAGAAATGTATTATGAAAGGAAAATTTAAACAGTTAGGATGCAAAATTTCACCTGCAATGGAAAATGAGCACACAAATAACTACCTCTCACATCAAATCATTGAACAGAAAAAGATAAGAATACATGTCGATGGAACACCTGGTCTAGGTCTGAGACAAGCACAGACAATATGGATTTGCTAAGCAGTTTAATGACATCCCAGCACCCGCTCATGATAATTGATACACCGAATAATATGTCTCTTGTGTGTTTATATTTGTCATTATATATTTTCTTTTTATTATTTGGACATTTTGTTTTTTCTTTTTTTTTTGACACACAGAGACAGAAAGCACTACGATATAAAAGTTGTAGAAAGCATACAATCTGCATGCGCTGGCAATTCTAGGATTTCTCGAGTTTTGTTTAATCCAAACAACTACCAGAAGGATAATTCTTCAACAGAGGACCTGCACTGGACCTAAAATATCCCTTGAGACTCCCCTATAACCATTATATTATAACTTCGTTAATTCTCAATATAAAATTAATATCATCCATTTTATAAATATTTCAGCCAATCAGATTGACTCTTATGTGGTATGCCACACAATTCGGCCCGCGAATAACTCGGACCGAGTCGACTCGGGCCGTAATAACGTAGTCCAAGACTACTCGGACCGTATGCTAAGACCACTCGGACCTATTGAGGATATATAATACGGTCCAAGTTGTCTTAGCATACTGTCCGAATAGTCTTGGACTACAGTCCGACTAGTCCTTTACTACGGTCCGAGTTGACCCGGTCCGAGTTGTTCGGGGGCCGAGTTGTCTAGCATACCACTAAAATATAAGAGTCAATCTGATTGGTTGAAATATTTATAAAATGGATGCTATTAATTTATATTGTGAATGAATGAATAGAAAATAAAATGGATATAGGGGAGTCTCAAGGGATATTTTAAGCCCAGTTCAGGGCTAGAGTTGAAGAATTATCCTTCATGAATAGTTGTTTGCATTACACAAAACTCAAGAAATCCGAGAATTTCCAGCGCATACAAATTGTATGCTTTCTACAACTTTTACATCGTAGTGCTTTCTGTCTCTGTGTGTCAAAAAAAAAGAAAATGTCCAAATAATAAAAAGAAAATATATAAAGACAAATATTGACGCACAAGAGACAGATTATTCGGTCTAGATAATATAATATCCAACGGCAATGCAAATATAAGCACAGTAATAAAAATGAACATATTCACCTTCACCAAACAAACAAAAATGACAGCATAGATACAGACAGTAGAATAGCAGGGTTAGTAAACGTTCGTAGTTAACATACTACTAGCTAGGACCGTTACTCTCAGATTTGATTTTTTAGCATATATTTAATATTATCCGATTGCATGTCTTACATTAATTTACATTATTACAATATAATACTATTAACTGAGCTGACTATCCGAAACTGTTGAGCTGAACAAGCAGCCATTTGTCTGATGTGGT
>MJUT01042897.1:6990-31310 GCA_002080005.1 Gigantidas platifrons | reverse complement strand
AAACCTCAAGACAAAAATAAACTCTTCTTCTTGAAAGTCATATGTTTAGTTTATAAATCATTGCTTTAATACACAAACACAATTTGTCATAGAATATTAATATTAATATTAACTTTGACATGGCCTGGTAACGTTTGCACACGCATCTAGAACATACTTCAAAGTATCAGCATGACACATGCTACCGGTTGAAGGCTAATCAGAGTTAAGTGTTTACATCATGTTGTCCATCTGATAATGTTCTGATCAGCTGTTTTCTTTGATCTATATTATCATAATATAATAATTAATGTGATAACTCCCAGTAGATCTACATGTCAACAGAGCCATAGTACTAACAAACACGCACACCATACATTTAAAAAAATTATAGAGCTCTCTCTAAAAAAAAAACAAAAAACGACAATACTACATAATTCAGTCTAATAGTGTGATAGTAAGCATAATATTGTTATTAATTCTGTCGAAAGGATGCCCTACCAATGCATGCAATGTTCACCATAAGATATACCCCAAGTATATTCGTGACGACGCACGAGTCCATCTTGTACATTTAAACTTTTTGGGAATACATGTCTACTTGGAGGGAGTCGAATTCGATTTTGTATGTCTTTATAGTTAAACACATGAAAGGATACCTTAAGATAAAGCATGTTATAGTTAAATATATATTTGATGTTCCATCATTATCTTCGATTCTTATTAAATCAGCTCTCCAATTGACTAATCTTGTACAGGTAATACGTGTGTCTGCGGACAATACACTATGTGTGTATTTTAACACAATTCGTCTAATTGTTGTTACATCTTCAGAGGAATTAAAGGGTGCATTATCAGCATAATCACAGGTAAATCAAAAGTAAATTTGATTCTATTTTTGCTCTATCGATATAAATGGAATCACATAAAAAACGAAAACATAACTGTCACACAAAAAAATCGTAGAAAATTGTGTTGGCTGGCCGCCCAGGTATAGTAATACAGTAGTAAGCGTAGTATAGAATAGTATGAATGAACAGAGTAACATATGACGCAAACAGGTGTCAGAGGTTATGGTCTGCGAGCACAGAACACGATCTCTGACCAAAATTGATGAAAGAATGCATCAAGAGACTCACCTCCAGAAACTATAGTTCCAGCGCAATACAGGAAATCATAGCTTTGGATAATGAAGTTAAAATTAAAGTTTACAAATATAAAGACAAATATACAATTTATATTGATTTCCTATTCAAATAGTTGTAAAATAAAAGGAAAATGCGTAAAATAGTCGAGGGAAAAATGACAAAAGGAAAAGACGTGCCTTATTTAGCTTTGCGGCAAACTTACACTATAAATAGGAAGAATTCGAAGCGGCGTTCAGTCAGCACAATTGTGAAAAATAAAAACAATCTCTGGTGGATATTTTGTTATTATTATTCGCCCATTTTTAGGTATGTCCTTTTTGTTTTACTGAGCTGAGTGATTGTCAAACATCATATACAAAATTGTATAAATTATTTCAGAAAAGAAAATACATTTGAGAAAGTTAATGCAAAAGAAAAAATTTCCACCAGTGGACATCTTTATAATATCAAATAAAAATTGTCTTCAATACTGTTATAAAATAATGAATTGTTATTTTGTAAGCAGTCAGAACAATTGTGAAAAATATAAACAATCCCTGGTTGATATTTTGATATTATTATTTTTAGGTCCTGGTTCCCCCGTGACAAAAACAAATACCATCAAAGACACCAGGGAACATACACTGCAGAATAAAGCAGAGAAAAGTCTTTTGTCACATAACAATGAATATTTATACTATATAAGCACACGTGAAATATGAAAACATAACAATGAATATTCATATTTAACCTTAAAACTATATAAGCACACAACAAATATGAAAAGATAATTATGAATATTTGTATTTAACCTTAAAACTATATAAGCACACATCAAATATGAAAACATAATAATGAATATGTATATTTAACCTTAAAACTATATAAGCACACATCAAATATGAAAACATAATAATGAATATTTATATTAAACTTTAAAGCCTAAAAAAAGGACACATGAAATATGGAAAAAGAATAATGAATATTTATATCAAACTCTAGAACTTTATAAACACACATGAAATATGAAGAGAATAACATTTAAAAATAGATTTTACTAATATTTTCATTCTAAGAATATGGTCCATTGTCTTTCTTTTGAATGGTCGATACCTGTTTTACTGTTTTAAAGTGTATTATTTCTGTTAAAATTAATCATTAATTTGTCATTTATTTTCTTATTGTATTTTTACTTCAAATACAAATGTCCATACCTCATTCTTACATAAAATATATTATTCCATTTCTCATTAAATTTGTCATTTGCTTTATTTCAATTGTTCTTATTAAATCAAAATAGTTTACCTCCTTTTCATTAGATTTTAACTAAATATAGCATATGATATTTCACTTAATAATTATTTTTTGAAAATTAAATTACAACAAATATATTATTCAATTTCTCATTAATTTTGTCATTTTCTTTATTTCACTTTTTCTTTTTAAATCAATATAGTTTACTTCTTTTTCAGTAGATTTCAACTAAATAGAGCGTGTGATATTTAACCTTTTTTTTTTTTTTTTTTGAAAATCACATTACAACAAATATATTATTTCATTTCTCATTACTTTTGTTATTTTCTTTATGTATTTTTTTCTTCTTGCACCAACATATTTTACTTCATCTTTATTGGATTTTAACTAAACATAGCACGTGATATTTCACTTATTTACCACCTTTTCAAAATTGAATAACAACCTTTAAGTGGGCTCAACTTAATTGCCAAAACAAGAATTTTCACTATATGTTGTTTTAAGAATATTGGCGTTCAGGGAACACCCCATGTAATCAAACAAATCAATATTGTTTAATTGTTCCACGTGCATTTTAATTTCACTATGACAATTGACAGTACATTAAGTGAGAGATCAATGTTTTCTGGGTCAATTATAGATAAACCGGTCTATAGTATTAAAAACAACCCTAAATATATTACATGTATGTCGGAGCTCATGTTGATCGATCTTGTGATTTACTTTATATATCTACTGTTTTATGTCAAGCTCATCTATTTATTCGAATTTTATTTATAAGTTGGGGACTGAAATTGGTGCATGTTTCATTGTTAATCGTTGTATTTAGCTTTGTTCACGTTTGTAAGTAATTTTCCAATATGTACCTCCTTACAAGACATTACACTCCAATAATCATAATTTTTATACAATTGTGAAAGGAAATTTTACACAGTTATCGGTCCTCAATTTCGTCAGTACCAACAAAACGAACAATCATCTCTAATTTCACCTGAACTAATTGAACATCAAAAACCAATACAAAATGTACATATAAATAAATATTGGAAATCCAGGACCTGCCATAGGACAGCCATAACATGTGGCGGGTTTAAACCGGTTAATGGGATCGCAACTGCCCCTGCGGATGTATTATTGCTTGGCTCTACAGACTTAACGAATGCCCTAAATACAGATATATTCTTAAACATTCAGAAGTTTATCATAAGAAGTAAACGATTCACATCTTAACCATATTCACACAACTTAGACAAAATAAAAAAAAAGCACTTGCACCTTTGCACTTCATTTGTTTGTTTCTTTTTTTTTCACTAAAGCACACCAAAAATAACATTGACAACGACCGATTAACATTTGATTAATTCTCAATACACTTCTACCTTTCGATACTAATTAAACCTTGAAAACCAGATAACAACAGGGATACGGATCAATATAAGTATAACCACTTGTTTCCGAATCATATTGATTAATTTAAATATCTGTGCAATTTATATCTGTATTATCATAATGTGTAATATTGAATTAATTAATAAAATATGTATATACTAACTGCCCCTCCCTGTGTTGATAACTGGATATCCTACGGCAATAAATTTATCAACAAACGATCAAAAACAAAAAATACATTACAGGTTTAGTATATTCCAATATAAGTCATACTATATTATTATTATTATTATACTAATCCTTCAAGGAGTCTGAGTTGATTTGCAGTGAAATTAGATCCAAAATTTGCGATCAAGATCATTTCTTCAGAATACAATAACATCATTATAAAACTGAATTGCACAAACAATTATGCAATAACAACAAATCTGAATAAATGACAATGAGATGCAAAGGTGGGGAATAATGATTGATTTATTTATTTTTTGTGTTTAACGCCACTTTCAACAATATTTCAGCTAAATAATGGCGACCAGTCTTAGTGGTGGAGGAAGCCGAGTACCTCCGACCATGGGCAAGCAACTGGTAAACATTATCACTTGCGGCTGTGAGTCGAGTGCACCCTATTTTGTAAATTACAAAGCCGGGCGCGAACCAACGCCGTATTGGTGATAGGCTTGCATGAGTTGTTAGATCCAGCGACCTAGCTCATTGAGCCACCCGGGCCCCTTGGTGGGGAATAAAAAACCGCCAAAAATCACCAATAAAAAGACTTGGGAAGACCAAGAATCCCTGCATGCGCAAGCCGCAAGTGCGCGCTTGTTCACAATTGCTCAAGAAATGTATCTACAGCCAATTAAAATGAATCTTTGACCTGATCACGCGACGACCATGGCGTCCTTGACTGCATGAGATCATGAAAATGCATAATTCCCTTATTGTTCATGCGGAAAATTTCCAATTTCAGATTACAATGTTGATGAGAAATAATTACTGACTGACCACTAAAGTATCAATCTGCGCAAAAATTTGTTGCCAAATATGCTTTTATTTACAATAAAATTAATTTTTACATTGAAATCAAATTCAGTAATCAATGACTTTAAGGTAGCACTATACAAAGATTTGTTTCCTCCAATCTTCCATCTGAAAACAGCTGTAACTTTCTTAATATTGCAGCAAAATTAACAAATGAGGTACCATTTGAAAGAAGAAAGATATATCCTTCCACGGATTATAATATTATGATTATGGAACAATTATATAACTAATAATTATGCAATTAGTTGCAAAATCTTGGTGTGTGCACTTGACCAAAATTAGCTGTTTCATGTTTTTTCAAATGGTAAAACTTTTTACAATTTCTTAATCAACACAGCATGACCCCCAAAACCGTGTCTAAGATTTCTCCTGTGATGTTTCAACCCCTCTGAAAGCCAAATTATGTCTGTACAGCCTGACTTCATCAGACATCACAAAATTTTATAGTGTGTAGAATTTGTTCTATTAATTCTATCAGAAATCTGAGACACGTTTTGCAGATAATAGGTCTAAGAACAACATATACCAAAACCAAGCCTCTAGGGGTACCAATGCAGGAGCTAATTTCATTTAAAGTCGACATTTTGTGTCAAAAATTGTAGTGGAAAAATCTCAAATTTATAATTTTCCTCTTGGTACCCCATTTTCTTGAATAAAAGTCACAAATGTGCCATGGAAACACTTCAGGACTGACCTTGAATCATAAATCAACAATGATTTTACCAGAAAGATAGAATGTATTCACACAAACTCTAAATATAGCTGGAAAATGCACACCCTGTGAAGTAAACACATGAGATTGGCGGGAGAAGTTACATCACTCTGACCTAGCTTGAAGTTAAATGCCTACTGATAAGGTCAAAACTCCACCTCCACTGACCAGACTGAATCACTAATTATAACAGGAATCATATGGAACCTTAGGTTTCCTCATTGTGTGTATTCTTCCCTTTTAGTTGGATTTTACTAAATGAAAATTATACATTAGATATTTTGAAATAAATTCCATTGCTACTAACTAATGTATTTCTTTTGGTATTGATGTAAAGTTGCTGCTTTCCCCTTCATTAGTGGACTCACCTCTTATCTCAAGCATTACTGGCCAGTGGTCATAAAACTATCAAATTATCCAATAGATAAACAATTAAGGACAGCCCACTTGTTTTTATCATCTCTGATTCAAGCACATGTGCTTGTTTACAAAACTAATTAAAAGTAATGCTCATTAATGGTACACCATATCTGAATTATTGTTTCACCTGTGTATCAAGAATATTATAATAAAATAAAAATTGATTTAAAAAAATGTTGATGAAAAAAAATTAATTTTTGTATAGTGCTACCTTAAATCTTAACAGTGGATCAAGCTCTACAACAGATTCAGTCAAATTCAATCATTAATCAATGTTACGTCTTAACAGTAGACCAACATCTAAAACAAGTTAAATCAAATTCAATCATTAGTCAATTTTACATCTTAGCAGTAGATCAATATCCATTCCTAAAAATAGTTACACACTGAGGTATACGATAGATAAGCGTGCAGTTAGGAAATGATTCAAATGGAAAATTACAGCAGGTCAGTTGGCGGTGCTTAATTTTGTCTAGTAACCAATACGTCTTTAAAGACCATGTCCAGAGAATAAAAGGGAGATAATTCTTGAAATCATGGATGATTTAAATATTTGGGCAGTGCTAAGGACTAAGGAACAATTTTCTGTTTAACAAATGAATTTGTAATCTTTTCAAACAATAAATTTACAGATAAGTCAGAGCACAAATAGGGCACATTTTAAGATGAGAATCTAAAAATAAAACTAATAGATAATGAAAATATTACAATTTGAAATTCTGAAGCATAAGTAATTTCAAAATTCCAATTTTGGTAATTGACAAGTAGGCGGAGACAGTCATGGCAACAGCTTCTTTTTTATATTTACAACGGAAGTAAGGAAGTAGTGAACGGCATGCATACGATATATATGATCTACATCATGCATTGATGAATTGATAATCTACTTACTAATTAAATAGATTCAATAATCAAATAATCCACCCAACTCGCATTGGAAAGTTCATGATCATATAATTATCACAAATACCATCTTAATAAAATATTAGTTATATCAGAAATATGCAAATAAACTATTCTCACAAATGACCCATATTGAGGATACCATCAGGATTTGGATGCCATCCTCACACAAACTTCAAAACACAGTTAGCCATAATATCACTTTTATGCCATATGTAATTTTTATATTTAGGATCCCTGGCCAAAGCAGCTAACTTTCTTGATTGATATATGTCATGCATCTCTCCAAACTTCCAGATGATACATTATTGTCTAAAAATATCTATATATTTTTCTTCCCTCAAACTATGGTTTCTTATGTTCTTTTTCTGTGACTCAGTTATCTCATCTGTCTGTGTTACATCAATCACATGGGTGATTTATGTGTCATTTACTCCATCCATAGTATTCAAGCAAGCTTTAGAATGTATCATTTTGTTCTTCATTAACTATAAGTGATATTTTCTCCTTTTCATACATTTCCTTTTTAATTTCAGTTATTGCATCAATGACATCAGTATTCTGTATTTTCTTCAGTAAATATTCCCTCCAAAATTCAACATCTGATATATGAAATACCTATATCATATTTCAAGTGTACCAATAAAATCTTGAACTGTAAGCACATGTCCAAGAGAGGTTTATTGGGGATAAATTAGATAATTGGTTCTTTATTTGTATGAGTTAATCACGTCAAACAACAAAATTAATTCCACAAATATTATATCTTGCATAGCGGTGCTTCCAAAATTTAATGAACCAAACTAATTAACAAAAATATACATTTGATGGTCCTGCTGTTACCTCTTTGAAATGTCATGCATGCCATTAATGAAAGGGTCAAAATGGGATAAACATTAGGTTGTTTTATTTTCAATTTTAATGTTATAATCTAGATCTGTATAATTGGATACTGGATTCATTTATCTCATAAAATCAAGGTAAGAGGGTTATATCAGAAGTCTTGTAGTCCATGCTTTCATTCACATGTTCTTGTTTACATGCACAGCAGCTTTATCTAAAAATAATCATTAAGCCCCACCCATTACCAAATAGGCTTAATTGCTGTAGGGGTGTAAAATTTTCTGGGCCAACCCTGGCCTTTAACATTAGAACTTCCAAGAAAGTCCGTCAAATATAGTTCGTGGAAAAAACTTAGTTACTGTTTCAAGTTATAGATGAGCAACATCGTACAAACAATTTCTAAGGTCCCGTGACCGACTATGATTATTTAGACGGTAAGTAAATAGTTGAAGGGTATATTTATTTTCCGGCAATGCCCGTTTATTGCATACTTATTATAAATATTCCATTCTTACTATTACTAGGCCTATGTCTCTATCAGTCTAGTCCAATATCGTATACTTAACACTGTAGTTCCTTGACTGACTATTCTCCTTACATCGGAGCCTATTATTAATATTTCAATACATTCACAGTCGTACATGTATTGTATTATTTAAGTTTAACAAAATGATATATATTATGGTGTGGTCCTCGGTTTTATTTACTTGCAACCCGATGTTCTATCGTTTGGAATCATTCAAACGATTGATAACCTATTAAATGTTTGGTAGCTGTATTGCAAACCGAAATGTATCTAATTATCTAGCGCTTTTTACACCATTTAACACAATCAAAATAACCTTCAATTAAAGGGTAACTTCAGTTACCGCTATAAGTAGCGATATCCCACCTAATAAAACAGGCAAAGTGTCAAGACATTTGGTGTTCGGTTTCAGGAAGTCTAGAAACTACATCTGGTGTTGATACTATTGAATGACAGATATTTAAACAACAAAGCAATTACTATTATATGTGTCAGCCTATTTCTGTAACACACAATACAGTATCGATTGAACCTCATCAGTAGTGTATGGTTAGAATGCTCGCCTGAATGCGTTTGCTCGTGGGTTAAATTCCTGGTCATGTCAAGCCAATGATAATGATATTCCCTCTGTTGCTTCACCACTAAGTATTCTACATTAATGAATAAGAGCAAGGACTGGTTGGTTTGGAATCAGGATAACTTATCCGGATGGAGTGACACACCTACAACACAACTGTTGCTTCTGCGAGCTAGCACTATAAAATCAGTCTAAGTGTGTTGGCTCCATGCAAAAGCGGAGATCATCATCATAATCGCATAGAAATGTAACTTGCTGTCTGTATGCTCACAACAGTCACTTACTCACTAAACTGCGATACAAAAGTCTAAAGCAGTCATCGCTGTTATGTTCCACAATGTGTGTAATGAGATTCAAAATCACACAAACTCTTGCACTTTTAACTTCAGTCACATCTATATTGTTATAACCATCGTGTGTGATGCAAATGATTACATTATGTATATTGTATTGAGAAGGCCAGTGTAATTGGTACAAAATGATACGTGACTTCGGAAATGGAACCTCATCATGTAACAAACTCAGGATCCGTGAAAACAAATATTAATACTTTTTATTATATTTTGAAATTGTAAATATAAATATTGAATATATTTTTTTTCTCAGTTTTATAGAAGTATATTTGTATATGAAAGCGGTAACACTCTAGTTTAGTTAGCGTCGCTACACGCCAATAAAACTACAATTATGACGTTCAATTCTTAACTACATATAACTTAAATCACCAATGGGTCAAATAAACGTTAGAGAAAACCGAAAAGGCAATCAAGAATAAAAAATCCGGAGACATCAACAATATTTGGTATAAGACGGGGAATGAAGAAAAACAACAAATAAACACAGCACATAAAATGATAAAGTTAGCAACACGGGCCCCAGTGAATCCAGTTGCTCATGAGACACCAATAGTCTTACCTATAATTAACCCAACCACTTTGTACGAATTGCAACACGTGGTCATAATCCAATAGTATTTGCGCAATCAGTGTATATCACCACTAAAGTTCCACGTTCGAATTCCGCTATTGGCGAGGTGCACGCGATACAACTTTTAGTGAAAAAGTATGCCAGTGACTTGTGGCAGGTCGGGGGTTTCCTCAATCAATAAATCTGATCGCTAGAATATAACTGACATATTGTAGAAAGTGACGTTAAACACCATAACCATAACCCTGTAAACGCGGCTACATTCAAAATATGACAATCTAATTAAAGTAAGTTCGATGGGTAACTGGCCAATCATCATTGATTTTGAAATCATGTGCAGGATAGTAAACTATATTAATATTATGATTATATGTATCTGAGATAATATTTTCATACTACACTCGTTGCTTGATAATATATATTGTCACGTGTAAATTTAGTACTAATGAAGAGGGTCAAATAAGCTTCAGTGTTATTTAGAAATGGACATTATAAAGCTTTTATGGCACTTGATTCATGCAGAACGACAGCACGAATTGGTAACAATATTAGTGCTTACGTCACAGAAGGCGTCAATAAAACGATTAGAACTGACGCCTGTATCAGTTTGCCAGCTGCTTTGGACTTTTTGATATTGCAGGATAAATACAATATACGTACATTTTCGTTAAATAAAAAAATAATTTGCATTCTACAAAACAGACTAGAAAAGCTCGCCTTTCCATCTGTTTCTAAAGCTCGTATACGTAAGTATATTTATTTTCCGGCAATGTCCGTTTATTGCATACTTATTATGCATATTCCATTCTTACTAGTATTAGGTCTATGTCTATATCAGTCTAGTCCAAGATCGTATAATTAGCATTGTAGTCCCTTGACAGACTATTCTCCTTACATCAGAGCCTATTATTAATATTTTAATACAATATTTACAGTCGTACATGAATTGTATTATTTAAATTTAAAAATTGATGTATTATATGGTGTGGTCCTCGGTTTTATTTACTTGCAACCCGGTGTTCTATCGTTTGAAATTATTCGAGCGATTGATAACCTATTAAATGTATGGTAGCTGTATTATAAAACGAAATGTATCTAATTATCTAACGCTTTTAACACCATTTAACACAATCAAGACAACTTTCAATTAAAGGGTAGCTTTCAGTTACTGCTATAAGTAGCCATATCCCACCTAATAAAAGAGGCAAAGTGTCAAGACATTTGGTGTTCGGTTGCAGGAAGCTTAGAGAATACATCTGGTATTGATACTGTAATAAATAATGTGTGTGTATATCTGAATCATACATTCCAGGTATTTGGTCACCGGTGAACTGTCGTCAAGGATGGCAGTTGTACAACGTACGTCTTGGCAGTTCGAATTCTGGTGGGTGACTGCTGTCTAAATATAACTTATCTTTAATATCCGGTATTCCAATTAGAGGTGTTACGAATATATTGTTCATTACATTCCTCCCTCTTTCATAGAATTCATGTATATGATACGGTATAGTAGTGGAATATGAGTAATTGGTGTTCAAACGTGACTGGAGACGTCAAACACGTTAAATGTCATTATAATCAAAATTAACTACTGTTATGTCCAATAAAAACACTTTTTGTCCATTATGTATAATATATACACATATAAACACATAAACATTGATAAAACAAATGTACAAATGAGAGCAACACATTTATGGTACATGTTCTTTATTGAAGAAGTAAGCACAAATATATATATATATATATGTGTGTGTATATGAAGCAGGAACGATAGAATACAAACACGAATAAAAACATATATATATATATATATATATATCGAAAATTTGCATTCTACTCTGGGAAATCATCAAGGTACACTGGTCGTCTTATCGCTCGCCTTTGACCTTGAGCAACAAACAAAAATGACCCTGCATAGTCTATTCTGTTGTCTACAGTGTACAGAAATGTTTCATCCAAGTTAACCGGGTTGTCATGAATTACTTCTTTTAAATTTGTTATTATTCTTTTCTCATCAATACCAACACTACCTTGTGTATCTTTCCTGTCAACAGCCCCTTGAGACATCAGAAGATCTGACGCACTCGAGGAACCTTGATTGTTGCCTGTTTGAGACATTAGAAGATCTGACGCGCTCACGGAATAATGATCACTCTTTTTAGGAGACACCAGAAGATCTGGCGCACTCATTGTCTAGATCATCTTTAGAAAATATATCTTGCAATTTCAGTAACAAGGTAGCTAACTGGATGGACTGTTATGGTGTAATGTTTTCTTGCGATCTTTTTAATAGGTTTCTCAGATGGAATGGCAACCCTTCTTCTATTTCCTTCAAGTCTTGTACTTTCTCCTCATCATGCGATATTCGATCAGTATGTGCCGGTATGATGGTTTTTCTTGCCGTCTTTACTCTATAAACTTTGTTTTGTTGTTTCTCAATGGTAGAAAACACCATAGATGGAACTTTTTCTCCTCTCAGTTCGATGGAATAATCGGTCAAGTTGATGATAGCTTTTTGATTCTCAAGAAAATATATACCTAGTATGAGATAATCTTCAATGTCAGCTACAACCACGTCCCATTTTATAGTTGACTTTCCAATTGTAACACAAACATTTGGTACTAAACTAGCATCCATCTTAGAGAAATTTCCTATTCCCTTCAGAACTATTGTAGTGGTGGTTTTTGGCCTAGGAACAATTTGTTCAAACAAAGATCTTTTCAGTACAGTTACCTGAGCCGCTGTATCAACCACACCAAGCGTTTCTTTCCCATTCACATATACTGGAATACACAGTGTCTTTAAATCTTTAATGTTGGTTTTTGTCTTATAGAGGTTTACTTTTATTTTTCCTGTGGGTCTACCGTTGTCAAGCTGATGTACTGAAGGTCGGCCTATGGCTTCAGTCCCTTGAAATTTAAAGAACCTCTATCAGATTCCGGAATGGATGCTCTTGATCTTGGATCGTACCTTTGAGGTGATCTATGTCTCGGTTGTCCACACTCTGCACTGAAATGTCCCGGCTCACCACAATTGTAGCAATCACCATTTCTCATTGGACTGCGTCTTGGGCTTGTTTGTCTTTGAGGTGGTCTCTGCCTATTATCATGATTCTGACTTCTCAACAAATCAATAATCTGCATCAGACTGACTTTCGTATCTCTCAAATCCTCTTCTGTCTTCCTTAATCTAGCATCAAACTTGCTGATGTCGGGCTCTGTAGTACCTTTCTTGTACACTGTTCTGATAATTGCTTGTTTGGGACTACCTGTATCATATGATTCCGATTGTTCACTTGCCTCCTGAAGAGTAACTCTCTTTACCTCAGTCTTTTTTAAACCAAATATAATTCTTTGGTTTGTAATAGCACTTCTAACATATTGGAGTGCTCTGTCAAGATCCACAGGGTCCTTATTCATGGCTACAAGTGCAGCTTTCTTATCCAAACAACCCTTCAAGAAAGCATCCGAAGCAACAATTTGTATGAAGTTCCCTGGTGTTCCTGGGTATCTGTCAGATGCAAGGTCTTGAGCTCTCTCTGTATACTCTTCGAGAGATTCATCTGGTAGTTGACGTAATTCCTGAAGCTGTCGTCTGATAACATTTGGTAGATCTTTCCTGCCAAATCTTTCTTCCATCTGTTTGCACATGGCTTGATAGTCATTCTAGACTGTTTTAGATCTGGTGGAGAAATATTTAAGTGCTCTGTCTCTCAAGCATTCAATAAGCTTATCTAATGTATCTTCCTCCAACCACTTATATTTCTTAGAAATACGTTCAAACTGGAGAGGATATAGACGCCAGTCCATTTTTCCATCATATGTATTTAACCTTGGCGGCAAAGGTCCATTTGTTCTTATCTGTTCGTGTTCTGGTGAACTTTTTTCAGCTTTATGTATTGCTGACCTTTCCATAGACTCTGAAAATATGTCGTCTATCTGGGTATTTTCCCTTAATTTTAGTTTTCTAGTTTCATTGTCCTTTTCTTCAATCATATGAAATATCTGATATTCTTTATCCATTGCTTCCATTTTTATCTTTGATATATTCTCTCTGTACTTTCTTTCCGAATCATCTTGCTGTCTCATATAATCATGATCTTTATTCTTCAGTTGTATTTTGAAGTCAATGGAGTTCAACTTATGATCAAATTCTAATTTCATCAGATCTTTTTGTTTCTCCATTCTTACAACATTTTTCTGTAGTGACTGTATTTGCTCCATCATTTTATTAATCTGGTCTACATTTCCAATCTCAGCTGTATAAGCATTTGTTTGGTGTACAGGTGTTTCATCTGATAACTCTATGGTTATTATACCATCTTTAATCAGTGGGTCCCAGATAGTGCTTGGGATATCAGTCATCATCTTTAAATCTTCCAAAGTAAGATCAGCGCCCTTCTCTTTTCGTCGTTTGATGATCATCTGTGCTGACTTTTCACCTATACCCTTTAGTGATTGCAGTTCTTCCATATGGGCTGTGTTTTTATCTAATGGTCCAGACATTGTTTTAATCCACTAAAGGCTTTCACAGGAAATGTATATGTCAAATATATGCAATTCCTTACACACATTTTGTTTTCTATCAGTTTATTGACGACAGAAGATCTGTCGCACAAAATTTAGCAAGATATTTGTCAGAAAAATTCAAACAAAAATACGTACTTTGCAATTATAAACACAAATACAGCACAAAAACATGTAGCAATGGTAAATATTTACAATAAATAATGTATGAAAATAATTAACTGTTTCTCAGTATTCTAAGCACTTTGAAAAACAATAAATAAGCTTGTTTTTACAAACTTGCCAAACCGATGTCGTTCAAAAATTCTGACATGGAAATCACCAGTGTCTTTTCCTGAAAACAGCAGTTGTATCAGAAGGTCTGACACAAAAAATTGCTAAAAAATAAAAGGATTACTGACACAGCTGTGACATTAGAAGATATGTCGCACACAACTATGAAAAAAATCTATGTGAGAAAATTTACCGCCAAAACAAAAAAAATTCACAGAAACAAAAATATGTACAATTGTAATTGAAAAATTTCACAAAATGACAAAAATATCCTAGTTCAGGATATACGCCAGTCTATATGTATGTATATACAACACTTTCAATTTAGAAGTAATATTAATGAAAAGTGTTCACACAATAATCAGTAAATCTGTCAATACAATGACAAGTTTGTGAAAAATATCACACATCTTGTCCAAAATAACAAATCAAAATACAAATAAATAATATTCCACCACAGCAATGACATCAGAAGATCTGACACACAGAGCTGTAGAAAGAACAAGGGACAATAATGTATATAAAAAGGGGGGGTCAATAAAGAAAAAGAAATCCAGAAATAATGGACAATCTGGAAAATAAATATGGAATATATGACCTGAAATAGATCAACACGCCATTAAATACAACAACGCGCCAGATATCTTCGCGGGAAGAAAGAAGAAACAAAAATTCTTTCCCGAAAAAAAAATAAAAAATTGGCGCGAAGATCTGTCAATCAAAATCAGTTTCAAATTCTGGAAAATCAGTAGGATCGTGCCGACTTCTGACACCACTGTAATAAATAATGTGTGTGTGTATACCTGAATCATACATTCCAGGTCTTTGGTCACCGGTGAACTGTCGTCAAGGATGGCAGTTGTACAACGTACGTCTTGACAGTTCGAATTCTGGTGGGTGACTGCTGTCTAAATATAACTTATATTTAATATCCGGTATTCCAATTAGAGGTGTTCCGAATATATTGGTTTGTTCATTACAATACTATTGAATTTTAGATATTTAAACAACAAAGCAATTACTATTATATGTGTCAGCATATTTCTGTAACAAACAATAAACTATTGATTGAACCTCATCAGTAGTGTAAAGAAGTACATGACATATTATTACATGTCTATTCCAGATAATTTGCTGTTTACGGCAGGGATAATTTATAGGAAATTTGCATTTAAAATGTTAGAAATAATAATTTCCCGACCCTAATTAAAATCAAATTCCATGTTGGTCAATTGCATTGTCACTCGGCAACAGTTTTACCACACTGGAAATTAATAACAACAGAAATATTTAACTTTTCGAATTTGAAATGGGGTACGGGTAAGGTTACATGTCGACGTTGTAGGTATTTTTGGACATCGATTCGTGTTCATTTGTGAGCGAAGTATGGTCAGTTAAAAATAGATGCTCTTTCAATGCGAGATGGACCTTTTCCAAATTTTGACAACGTATCGAGAAAGTGCACAGGTACAAAATAGGTAATGCTCAACGTGAAATTGTGTAAGGAAGTATATGAAATAATATTACATGTCTATTCAAGATAATGTACTGTTCAGGGCAGGGATAATTTTTAGGCAATTTATATTTTAAATGTTGGAAATAATAATTTCTCGAACCTTATTAAAATCAAATTTCATGTTTGTCAATTGTATCGTTACTCGGCAACATTTGTTTTACCACACTGGGAATTAATAACGACAGAAATATTCAACTTTGAGAAATAGGAATAGGGTATATTATACAAATATATCCTGTTAGTGAGGGTTATTTGCGAAAAATACCGGTTGAGAGGAGAGGCAAATATCCCGAGCCGCTTTAGTGGTGACGGACATTTGACTGTCGTCGAAACCAGTATTTTTCGCATATAGCCCTCACTAACAGGATATATTTGTTTAATTCCGCCGAATATTCAACAACAAGTAAAACAGTGGCATGCAAGCAGGTTCAGAACTGCAGACCACGTCGATCATTTGATTTTCAACTGAGACTTAAAATCAATCTACGAAAACAGGAACAATCTTTTCAAAGAAGTGACTAGTGTATAAATTCTGGAACAAATTCAAAAATAAAATAAATCACGATTTTGCTTTTACATACAACACGCTAAAAAAATAATGCAAATGAATTTGAAATATATACATTTCAACGATTTCAAACATAACGGCTGACACTGTCGTCACTTTCTTTACTTTAGCGTTGGTTGAAAGAAGAAACCCGAGTAATTCGAACAACAAAACTATTTAAAGAAGGGATTTCGTCTCGAGCTGGATATTTTCCTATAGTACCGGGATATTTTAGGCAAATATCCCGGCAATGGTGGAAAAGCTGAAAAAACGAAGAATTGGTAAGAAATTCCCCTTTCATCAACCAATCAGAAGACAGCATTCTGATATAAGGTGGAATTAAACGGGTAAAGTTACACGTCGACGTTGTTGGTATTTTTGGATGTCGATTTGTGCTCATTTGCAGCGAACTATATTTAGTTAAAATGTCGGCGCTCTGTCAATGCAAGACGAACCTTTTCAAAATTTTTACAACCTCTGGACAAGATGCACAGTTACAACATATGTAATGCTCAACGTGAAATTGCGTAAAAAATACATGAAATAGTATTTCATTTGAGAAAAATGTAATTTGTTTCAAGAAAATAAAGGATTTTTTACATGAGCATTTCCATATTTTATCTTCTTGATTCAAGCTTCATGTCTGCTGAAAAAGCTAGATGGTGTTTGTTGGCTGTACGTAGCGCCGGGAAAGTAAAATATAGTCAGCTTACGAAAACAACACGCTGAAAAAAAGACGTGCGGAAAAATTACCTATTGATAAATAATAATTATCTGGAATCTGTTAAACTAAATTCAAATATAATAAAACAAAGCAATATATTTGTACGTAAGCTTTATACTTGTGTCTTGTATATCATGTTTGAACAAGTAAAGCACTGAAATTTATTGCTTTATAAACATAGCAATTTGTGAAATTAAACTTGTGGCAGATGTAACGTCTTGAACGTCATGATCCTAGAGAATTGCTACCTAAGGTGCAGAATCTCACACAGACACTCACGTGAGTGAAAGACAATACATTTGATGTTCTATTTCCGATCTTCACCCGAACATAAACTTTTTGTTCTCTTTACAGGGCTAAATAACGAAGACACAAATATATTTTGGGATGGCGAGCTAACAGTCGGCCAACTTTAAATAAACACAGTGTAAACAAATAATGTACTTTCAAGTGCGGTATTATATTTGGCAGTGATATAGTTAGGTGGCATATCAAGTAGTATGTAAATAAAGCATGTACATATCTAAATTAGTGCATAAGACAAATTTATCGAATACATTATCAAAATATTGGAAAGGTATCTGATAAAGTCGTTAAATTTAGGAGGAACAAAACCAAAAGGCCGCCGACAGGATATCCAAAATCGATTACAGCCACCCATGGTTGAAGGAGATCCAGATTACTTAGCAACCGTATAAATATCAATAATAAGTATATAATACCAATGCTGAAACACTGCCTACTATGGAAAATGATACCATCGGGGACTTATATTATATCAGTTATATAGAGAAAAAAGTAACTAGCTTATTCATGAGGCCTTTCTGGAACAGCCGTCATCGAATACACTCAAAGTAAGAAGTTGTAATTTGTATACTATTAATGCACCACACATTTGTGATAGAATGAGCAAGTATTGTGAGTGATTTGGCTTAATTTCAAGTGAGCAATACTATAATTATGTCATGAAAAGAACAAGCTACAAAATGTCATACACCAATCCGTATGCATACATGTAGTTCCACGTCAGCCAGTCCGTCGTGTTCTTCTAACTTCGTAGTTCTGCATCCTCAGCGAAGGACCAACCACGTATGACTTTCACAGTATTTGGCTGGAACAGAAATCGTATTGAGCCACACAATTTCCCACATACCAACGGACAAATAAATGATTACACTACCGAGGTGGACCTGGTGGCCGTCGTGGTCGTGATCGTATAGTAGTTGGATTTACAACTACTTGTGCAATCAGTGTCAATCACAAATAATGCTATGGTTTCGAGCCCCGTTCATTGCCAAGTGTATTCGACACAACAGTATGTGATACAGTGTGTCCGTGACTTGCGCTATGTCGGTGGTTTTCTCCAGGTACTCTGGTTTCCTCCATCAATAAAACTGACTGCCATGATATAGCTGAAATATTGTTAAAAGTGGGGTTAAACATTAAAAATTAAAAGAAAACAACACTTATTTCAACACAACCGAAATGACATTGAACCATATGATCTTCCACATTTGACATATCAGAATTTGTTCTCTCTCTCTCTCTTCTCTAGTTTCATGACATTAATTGTTCTTTACATAATTTTTGCAATATTCATGTTAATCTCTCTTACAGAGGAAGCACATTTAATATATTTATATATTATCTAATGGAAGATAACTCCAACGATAATTTAGTAATCTCTACAATTATATTATTTTACTGAAGTAGTAGTTGTAATACTATTTTATATATCATAGTCAATTTATCCACATCGGCGGTGTAATGGTAATCGCTTAGACACCTTGAATGCAATAGGTTGTGTATTTGAGTGTTGGTAGGGTCAAACATAAGACTATTAAATAGGTGTATGCTGCTTCTTCCCGAAGTATGCAGCATTGTAGAATGATTTGTGTGTTTTCTTTTGAAGTCAGGTATGCTGTAACGTAGATACAGTGTGTAATATACATGGGTGGAGCTTATATGACGTCACTAAACTGTCAATGCCATGTGCAAGGTTTCTTACACGTGGAGACATTCCATTGGTTCATTCTACAAATCATTTACAGAACACGTGACATTTTGTATTTGATTTACAGTGAAGGGGCGTGTCAATTCAATACTCGTCCGAGCTGACTCGTTTGAATATTGACACGCCCCTTCACTGTAAGTGAGATACAAATCATCACTTGTTTTGTAAATATATAGGATTTAGAGCAAATAAAAGGCAGTCAAGATTCATTTAATATTTATAGAATGCAAGAGTTTTGAATGCAAGAAATAAACTGCACAAAATGGTGTACACAGAAATGTAAAGAAGCAGACCTTCAAGTAAGATGTGAAGATGTGAAGATAAGATACTTTTCCATGTGACTATCAGACAAGAAATTCAGTCAGTAAGACATGTCCAGCCAGTAAAAAAAATGAAGTCTATAACAATAGAATGAAAGAGAGTTTCCCGCCTAAAGTTCACCTTACCAAAGTGACCAATAAGAAATGAAAAGGACAAAATAGTATAGATCATTCATTTAACATAATCACTAAATGAATAAATATATAAACTATTACTAGTGATGCAAATAACTGTATGTTACTGAAGCATAAATAGAAATATATTAAGAATTAAATACAAATGGATTTTATCATTATCAGCTAATAATCCTTTAATAAGTAGAAATAGATTGTTAATACAAATAATCATCATACCGAACAAACAAATATGTGCAAATCCACTGTACCACATTAGCATGCATAAATGTATCATGTGAACAATGATTGTGCTATGTAGAATATTAAACAATTTGCAGTTGTAAATACCAAAAGTATAAAACCAAGGGTATTTCAAAATGAGGATGGACGGGCAATTGATATGGTATAGACTGGTATGCATCATGGTGACGACACTTACAACTTTAGTTTGTTCATTGTGATATGTAGCTTGAAAATAATAGTACCATAAAGGTCTACAATCAAAACGGTAGACTTTGTGTGACGTTACAACGTCAGCATTATTATGTGCGGAATACAATGGTAAATACAGAGGACACAGCACACGGGGCATATATGAGAACAAAAAAAAATAGAATATCATAGCAATCTGTCAGATGGTTGCGTGAAGGAACAGATGATATCCGATCGTCACATATCAGCTCTACTGAATTCAGCACGTGATCAATACCTTGGGATACTTCACACTTTGTAGCACTTTCTGTTCAGTAGTGACTCTCGGTTTAGTCCCGGTTTCACTGGAGAACGGTATGAACTTTTTCCAGACGCATATGTTTGATAGCCGATCATTTTGTGCTGTAATGGGAATCGTTGTTTGCTATAGATTGTGCATTGGAGCGAAGGTCATTCACAAACACAAGACGATTCAATATGTATTTGCTGCTTTGCCGTTAAGCAGACATTATTAAGGCGCAAGAGCAAGGATTTGGTTTGCTCCGAATTTACAGAATTCGTATGGACTTCTTTTAACAGATTATAAATATTCTGCGCTATTTCTTAAAGCTTTGAAATGCAACAAAAGAAATGTATACATATATCCGTGTTTGAAACAACGTTGTTAGACCATGCTAAAATATGATAGAGACCAACTATTGGATGAAATATAGCATCCGTACCTTTCTATATTTTATTAAATTAGTGAGTATTCGAAACTTGTTATATTTGGTTAAATTAACAAGTATTCGAATCTTGCTATATTTGGTTAAATTGACATATGTTCGAACCTTTGCTACATTTTGCTAAATTAACAAGTATACGAACCTTCTTATATTTGGTTAATTTAACAAGTATTTGAACCTTTTTATATTTGTTTAATTCAACAGGTATCAAATTTAGTGCGCACGATGCGTTTCTGGAATAACCTGCATCAGGTACGCTCAAAATCGAAAGGCTGGAAAAGCCAAAAAAAGTTTTGGGGTCAAGTAAACCAAAGAGCCAAAAATCAACTAAGGTCACCTTTGTCTGAGGGAGGAGGAACTTAGTTTTAATAATACTTTCATTATGACATGAAATGATGACAATGACAAGAACTGATTTGGATGTTCTGAAAATATTATTTACATATATCATAATGGAATCTACAACATGTACACACTATAGTAAAGCCAAGTAGATTACCCCAAAATATATTAACTAACGTTAATAGTACAGTACTGTTTTAAGCAATGTTTTGTATTTAGTCGTATCATAAGGTACGTCAAGAAGTTGCTATAATATATACATGCATATACAATATTGGTGTATTGACGTTAAACATATAATGTATATGACGAGGCTTAGAAACTGGTAATAGACGGGCTTTAGGGAGTCTGTCCTTCCGTTTTGTGCCGAGCAACATCAATTATTTTTTAACCGTCATTGCACCAATATTGATTTATCCTGCAATAAAATTTGCAAGAAAAATGTTTTTTAATTTATTAATAAAATACGATAACTGAAACTCCATTGTTACTTCAATAATAGTTCCGGTAAGGGGCGTGGCTTAATATATTTAATAGGTTAATGTGGAAAATATTAGTATGACAGAGGTGTGTCTTAATTGCATTATTAGGCTAAAATGAAAAGTGTTATTATGAAAGGAGTGTGGCTTAATAGCTTTATTATGTTAAGTTGAAAAATGTTATTTCACCACTGTCATAATTTAGCAAGTTAATCTCAGCCTATTTATTATGACAGAATAACCCAATTCCAGGATATATGTATATTAATTATTAGTATTTGTTTCGCAAGTCAAGGATTTTCAGGTCCATAGCAGACGAGTTCGAAGAGCGAATCTGATATAGACTTCATAATCCTTGTCAAGCGAAAAAAAATACTAATAATATTTTATCGGTAATTTCAAAATTTTAACAAAGCTTGATTTTTTTGTTGTGTTTTGACCTTTGTTTTAATACTAATATTTGTTTTATCGATAGTTTCACAATTGTAACACAGCTTTGTGATTTTGTTGTTGTGCTTTGACCTTTTCTTTAATGAAAGGTTTAGTGACGTCGCGTTAGACCGCTCATGACAAATGACCAACAGCTGATAGTTTCTAGTATCACGAGTCGGTGGTCAACTGAACGCTATTAATTTATCGGGTAATAAAGATAGAAGGAAACTGTAACAAATTACCGATAAATATATGACCGCTCACTGTCTTCTCTGGCTTGGTACAGTCTCCTCACGAAAATGTGGTATGATTAAACTATATTTGTTTTACCCAAGCTTTCCTTCAAACTGCAATGATGAGGTCATGCAAGTATAATCGACATATTAGTAGAATGCCAACCCTGCCATCAAACTGGGTGAGCAGCGTTGTTGTTAAGAACACTGAATCCTAAAAGTCAACATCGTGTACAATATATCTAGTCTATGTAATGCTGGCCCGGGTTGCTCAATGAGTTATATAGTTGGATTACAGAACAACTCGTACAGGACTATCACCAATGCGAAGTGGGTTTGCGTTCTGCTTTGTAAATTACAAAAAGCACTCGATTCGCAATCGGAAGTGATAAAATTACCAGTTGTTTGCCCGTAGTCGGTGGTTCTCTCCGGGTGCTTCGTCTTCTTCCACCACTAAAACTGGTCGCCATGATGTAACTGAAATATTGCTGAAAATGGCGTTAAACACAATAAATCAAATCAATCAAATCTATGTAATACAGACGTTGTGGTCTGTATAATATTTATTACATTAAAGAAAGTTGATGTTCTTAATCATCTATGAAGTATTATTGCATGTAAAGATCAAATGGTAAATATGCAAATCATCAGATAAACAGATAGACAACGACTTAATTCATCAAATCTGATATACAGATGTAGCAGCCAAGAATCAGATTACGTCATGATATATGGATGGAACGAGATCTCAAACCGGCATATCGTCAAATATATCGTACTATACATGATATCGTTAGATGTTGATGTTGATGTATTGTCAAAAACATAATATCCAGCTGCTACATGTAACATTTAGTTGTAATATGATTGGCAATAATATTAAGAAATCAATCATGTCTATGACATGACACTGGACTTCTATTTCAACATGGTTGAGCCTGTTATATGATCTATTGAAATGGAAGTGAGGAAGTAATAATATTTTTGCATTAAATACAATTTCGTGTTAGTCATTTTGTTTTAGAGTATTTTTGCACACATCATTTTCACCAACAGCTTTAAACAGAAATGTTTCTTTACGAACTTTGATTCCCTAACTCCTAACTAACAGAGGTGTAGCCCGGGGTTCTATGGTACCGCGGTAGTTAATGTTTTACCAGAAATAAATAAAAACGGTTACATAGCTGAGTGAAAATATTATATTTATTACTTCAGCAGATCCCTTCCTTCATATCCACTGCATTATTTTTAACCAAAGTATGTTTACGAGTCTATAACCGCCAATCACAACAGCGTCCATTTTATAGGCCAAGACAAGGAGATTCCTATGGTACCAAGGCAGTTCCGAAAAGCGAAAATCTGATACCCGGAAATCCGATAAATTATTGTCCAACATGATTAAACAAGAAGAGGTCCTTAAAATCATGTGTTATTGATTTGTTCCAACTGTCAACACTCTCTACTTGTCGTCTGTTTGTTTATGTTCAAAACGAGGCCAAATGTAATTCCATACGTCTATGAAAAGATTCCCGCCGGTAGAACAAAACTGTGCAGACAGTTTATGATTTTGACAGATGATCGCAAACGTGTAGGTTGGGACTCCAGTATACCAAAATATATCTGCCACCAGGACTGGGTTGCTTAAAACACTGGTTAATTTTATCCATTTGTTAGGCACATCAATGGATAAAATTGCTAACCAGTGGTACCATATCCGGTGGACAATTTAACGTTGCTCAACCATTGGATAGTGCTGTGGTTAACTAACCAGTGGTTAAGTAGCATAACCAGTGGATAGTATCCCATAATTCCATAGTATTCTTTGTAAAACAATGTCAGAAATCGTTTGCTCAACAACAAAAAAAGACGGAGAAGTGAACATTTCTCCAAGGCTGACTTGGTTTGCTTAGGGACCGACCATTTAACTTGCAGGGGGGG
>MJUT01042884.1:83866-95324 GCA_002080005.1 Gigantidas platifrons | reverse complement strand
ATTCGTTGATTGTTGGTTAAAGTCACGATTGGTAGATGTATATTGGTAATTCGTTGATTGTTGTATATGTGTTAGTTAGTATACAGTGTACATTAATAAAAAGTAAAATTTGATTTCAACTTTTCACAATTATTCTTTAATGGTTCCGACTTGTGTGAATGGCACTAACTTTAACTAGACGTTATCATTAAAATATTAGGAATCCAATAATTTTTCATTTGAGAAAAACTGATAACAAGACAAGTACTGATTGGCGTGAATTCTGTAAAAGATATTTTGTCGTGAACTATGACAATATATCTACGTACGTTGCTTACAGTCGTCTCCCTGGAATATCTTAATACAGACACATGTTCCATTTTTACAGTTTCCATATTTACATTCTGGTGTACAACTGGCTGAAAAAAAATGCAAATCATACAAAAGATTTGTTATGGTTGTGAAGAGTAAAGAGGTGCAATTTATATGTATAATTTTAATCCAAACATTGAAAGAAACGTTAAAAGGCCTAACTGGAAGTCGTAAATCGAAAAGATACTGGAATGTTGACACAATGTTGGCAATTTATGCGTGCTCCCTGTGCTATCTAGAAATAAAGGATGAATATCTATGTAAAAGATATACATTTCACGTGTAAAGTAAAAATGTTAGCACTTAAAATACATGATATTTGTTCCAAAATATGTCACATTGTTAACACAATCACACATACCATTTAATGTCGAAGTATCCGATGGTTTCGGGTTGGCTGGTGCTTGAAAAAGAAAAAAATTCACTCATTGATCAATTATTCCTTTTCAGAAATTTGGCACTGTAATACTAAAAAGAATATTTTCAAACACAAGATAATATTTCAATATTTAAAATTAATATTAGTGAATTTTAATGACGGTTGCAATATATTTTTTAAGAAAGTGTATTTTTATATGAATGTATTATACAATTTGTTTTAGATTGATTCACTTTGGCATGGTATTGCATATCGTCATCAATATCAATCAAGCAACAAATGACCTATCTTTGACAATTCAACATGGATGTAGATACAATACATATTGAAATAGATTACATCTTTTGTACTTTTCACGTGGACACTTACATGACAAGGGGCCGTCGTGGTCGTGATCATATGGTAGTTGGATTTACAACTACTTATGCAATCAGTGCCTATCACCATTACGTTCAAATCTCGTTCAGGCTAGGTGTACTCGATACAACATTATGTGATAAAGTTTGTCAGTGACTTGCGGCAGGTCGGTGGTTTCTCAGGATACTCCGATTTCCTCAAACAATAAAACTGACCGCCATGATATAACTGAAATATTGATGAAAGTGGCGTTAAACACCATAACCCTTACATGACTCGCATCTCTATATTAAACTTGCTCTTTGGGTTTTTTTGTAGGTATCAGGATTTTTTTTTATTTCAATCGGAACTAAACTTAGCAACCGAATGCCCATTTGCTGAACGCATTCAAACTATCAAATCATCTTAAAGGTACATACCGACGTTAAAAGTGCTTGTCATTTGTCCGTGTCTAGTCGTAGAAGCTATCCCTTGCACCAATGCCAAGAGGAGAACTAAAAACGAAGCGAACCCCATCATGGTCATGTGTAAGACCAGTACATGAACTTTTCTCGGCTATATTATTTTTGACTCGCAAAGGTTAAACATTGGAATGAACTGTATCACACAGTAAGAACATGTCATATTTTAAAATGAAGAAATAATTTAAAAGATTGATTGTTATCTTCTGGTTTTGTTTATATGATCCCGTTACAATGTTAAAAGTGCTATATATCCAGACTTTATTGCATAAGCATATGAATTTAAATATTTAATATACTCGGACAAAGTCTCATAGATTAACGTATGAATCGTAGTTATCAGATTTTAAAATGAAGTCCTAAATATTGTGAATACGTATGGCTGCTGTTATTTATTTTGGATTTATACTCTATTAAGAATTATTGATTTGAACTATGCATGATACTTTAATAAAATAATATTCAAAATATGATATCAAGACACATTGCTGTCCTGCTGTCTGTTGAAACGATTTGCTTGACCATGTCTTTTGTTTAAAATTGAATTAAAAATGTGAAACTGGGTACAGATGGTAAACGTTCGTTTGAGTTCCGATTGTCACAGTCCCCAGCGCGAAAACGAGAGAAACCACAAGATAGACAGTGATTAGGAACCATCTGATGATTGTGGGTGAACATTTGTGTCATTACAACATAAAAACTCCAATGTAGCAGAGGACAAGAGGTATCTCCTGAACATACAGCCTCATTAAAATTAAATGTTTGTCGAGCCTCATTAAAATTAAATGTTTGTATAGCCTCATTAAAATTAAATGTTTGTTGTCTTATTTGTTTCCCTTTGGAAATATACATCTGTGTTGAGCCATCACATAAGTTTACAACCGACTTCCAAACGAGGAGGTATAAATACTAAGTACACACTGAGAACTGTCACGGTCTGATGTTACTTGTACACACTGAGAACTGTCACGGTCTGATGTTACTTGTACACACTGAGAACTGTCACGGTCTGATGTTACTTGTATACACTGAGAACTGTCACGGTCTGATGTTACCTGTACACACTGAGAACTGTCGCGGTCTGATGTTACTTGTACACACTGAGAACTGTCACGGTCTGATGTTACTTGTACACACTGAGAACTGTCACGGTCTGATGTTACTTGTACACACTGAGAACTCGTGTCTGATGTTACTTGACATGACCCCAGTAAATGTTCTTAGAAGTTGGTGTATTCCAAAAAAAAATCCAGCAAACATTTCATTTTATTTTTTAGAATAAAACTTTTAGCATTTCTTAATTTAATTTTCGAGTATAGCCAATTGCACATTATTTCAGCTATATTTGTCACTAGAACAAGTTAACAAACATTTAAGCCTAGTAAGAAATATAGCATACTTGTCAGACCAAAGGTTGAATACTGCTGTACTGTCTGGGCCAATATAATGGACCTGGGAGTGCTCCCAGACTGGCCACACCAAACACTTGTCAGACCAAAGGTTGAATACTGCTGTACTGTCTGGGGCCAATATAATGGACCTGGGAGTGCTCCCAGACTGGCCACACCAAACACTTGTCAGACCAAAGGTTGAATACTGCTGTACTGTCTGGGGCCAATATAATGGACCTGGGAGTGCTCCCAAGACTGGCCACACCCACCAAACACTTGTCAGACCACAGGTTGAATACTGCTGTACTGTCTGGGGCCAATATACAACAGAAACCATTATAGAGAAGGTCCAATGATAGGTATGTTCTAAATACCCATACACAAAAAGTGTAAGATACATGTCTTACTTACCAGTGATTGTTGGTTAACGCCAACTCAGCAATTTTTCAGCTATATCATGGCAAGAACAAGTTAATTTTCAAAAAGATGATGATGAGGTCCGTTTTGTACTACATCAACACCTTAATAGTTGGATTTTCATAGTGCTAGCTGACTGAAACAACAGTCGGTGTGTAGACACATTATCCTGATTCTGAGCCAACCAGTCTTAGCTCTTTCTCCTTAATGCCACGTGCTTAGCAGAGAAGCCACAAATATCAATTTAATAGCCTTTAGTTTGACCCGATCAGGGATCAAATCCACGATCTACCACACTCGAGGCTAGCACACTAACCATTACACCACCGTGAGATGAATCCACGATCTACCACACTCGAGGCTAGCACGCTAACCATTACGCCACAGATGAATCCACGATCTACCACACTCGAGGCTAGCACACTAACCATTACGCCACAGATGAATCCACGATCTACCACACTCGAGGCGAGCACGCTAATAATTACACCACAATCTACCACACTCGATGCTAGCACACTAACCATTACACCACAGATGAATCCACGATCTACCACACTAACCATTACGCCACAGATGAATCCACGATCTACCACACTCGAGGCTAGCACACTAACCATTACACCACAGATGAATCCACGATCTACCACACTCGAGGCTAGCACACTAAACATTACACCACAGATGAATCCACGATCTACCACACTCGAGGTGAGCACGCTAATAATTACACCACAATCTACCACACTCGAGGCTAGCACACTAACCATTACACCACAGATGAATCAAGGATCTACCACACTCGAGGCTAGCACACTAACCATCACACCACAGATGAATCCACGATCTACCACACTCGAGGCGAGCACGCTAATAATTACACCACAGATGAACCCACAATCTACCACACTCGAGGCTAGCACACAAACCATTACGCCAGAGATGAATCCACGATCTACCACACTCGAGGCTAGCACACTAACCATTACACCACAGATGAACCCACGATGTACCACACTAACCATTACACCACAGATGAATCCACGATCTACCACACTCGAGGCTAGCACACTAAACATTACACCACAGATGAATCCACGATCTACCACACTCGAGGCGAGCACGCTAATAATTACACCACAATCTACCACACTCGAGGCTAGCACACTAACCATTACACCACATATGAATCAAGGATCTACCACACTCGAGGCTAGCACACTAACCATTACACCACAGATGAATCCACGATCTACCACACTCGAGGCTAGCACACTAAACATTACACCACAGATGAATCAAGGATCTACCACACTAATCATTACACCACAGATGAATCCACGATCTACCACACTCGAGGCGAGCACGCTAATAATTACACCACAGATGAACCCACAATTTACCACACTCGAGGCTAGCACACTAACCATTACACCACAGATGCAGTTCTCTTAGTATTAGTTATTGTAAGGCTAACAGTGATAGTGGGTCATAACCCTAAATTTCCACTAAACAATAGTGTGTTCATTGACTCTACTTATTGACTGTAACATCACTGGTCCCTTAGCTATATTATATATAGTCTGTAAGTTAACAAGGTACAACAACATTTTATTACCTAAGTCATGTCAGGTACCTCCTTTTCTTGCTTTAAGACAGAAATTAAAAAAAACAACACAATTTTCTTGAAAATTGTATTTCTCAGGTATATCACAATTTTAATTTATATGTACAACCTTACTTTTAGAAGGAGCTAAATATTTAAATGTTAATATAAACTAAGATATAATTGTCAACAAATATGTCATTGTACTAAACATATAAACAAGAATACAAAAACTTAAAAAACCTTGTACACTAGTAACCCAACCTTGTCAATAACAAATACATTATAACAAATATACAACTCATTTAAAGTATTTTAACATATGCATGCAACATAAGATTGACGACTTTTACAAATTTGTGTTATTCTTTGTTTTGTTTTTTTATTTTAAAAACACTTTCATTCTTAAAAACATCTACCCTGGTCTACTTAGTAGATATATTTTATGTAAAAAAAAAACACACGCTTGATTGCATAAAAGAAACTATTTAGTGATAATATAAAGAAACTACTTAGTGAAAATATAAAGATTTATATAAAACAGATAATACATTAGATATATGTATTATTCTAATGTAGTTGTTTAATATCACTGGTTTGTGATTGGACAACGCTGTAATTTTCACGGTATCAATTCTATGGTTGAAATAGCATGAGATATTTTTAGAATTTTAGCTGATTACCGCTTACATCATCATGTCAATAATGTGGTAATGTACATCTATCCTACACATGATTATATTAGAATAGAGATAACTGTATTATATTTGAAAATTATACGGCATCAATTGTCGATTTAATGATGTAATTTTCACTGTATCAATCCATGGTTGAAATAGCATGAGATATTTTTAGAATTTTAGCTGATTACCGCTTACGTCATCTTGTCAATAATATGGCAATATACATCTATCCTACACATGATTACATTAGAATGGAGATAACTGTATTATATTTGAAAATTATACGGCATCAATTGTCGATTACATGGTCACAAATATCCGTTTACTGGCTCCGCTCACGCGTCACCAGTAAAATCAATTTGCGACCATCAAATCTTCAATTGATGCCGTGAAATTTTCAAATACAATACAATTATCTCCTAATTAACAGGAAGCTTACTGAATTTGAAAATTCAATATTTCATTTATTTTTTAATTTTTTAATAATTCTTAGTTTTGCAGGTCTAACAAAACCACTCAGTTGTTCCTCAACATTAAACATCCTTTAAACCAAAGAAAATAATTTCTAAAGTCAAATACATGTAAATTATCTTCATTCTTTGTCCTCTATGAAGTGGTAGCAGTTGTCTCTCTTCTCATTTAAAACAAATTATCTACACAACCACTCACAGGAATAAAACTGTAAGCGGTCGATAAAATTAAACATTTATTTATTGTATTGGTACTTCCAGCAAAATCAGTGTTCAAACATTAAAAAAACATGCTGTTTACAACATACATAGATCAGTGTGGGTCCCCAGGTAACTGCCGGGCGTGCCCAGGTGCTAAGACGACACTGGTACAGAGCACAGAAAATTTTGATTGAGGACAAATATAACTGATTAAAATTTAATATATTTGACCTTGAAATCTAAAGTAAAGATCACTGTAACCTTATTTTTATATGCAGCACTCCCCTATGTCCAAATGCTAAACTCATACAAACCATGATTGCAGCTGAATAAGATTGTATAATGATATATATTATATATATTTTACGGTGTGGTCATAGGTCAAGGTTACAGTAACACCATTCTTATACTCCACACTCTACCATGTCTCAAATTCATATACCGGTACATACAAAAGATGAAGGCACTTGGCCTAAAGATAAAAAATTCTACATAAATATGTCTCCCTTCAGTGAAAAACAGATACATTGTATAATAAAGAAAAATAAAACATTGTATTTGTTAGGGGAAATAGTATTAATTATCCATTTTGAAGAAAAGACTTGATTAAATTTATCTTGTAAAATACTGTAAGGACTTGACTATACAATCAGAAATCACTGAATCAGAATTGATGGACATTTCAAAATTATCATCTTCCTCAGTTCCTCAGTGTAAACAAAATTTATAATTGTAAAGACAAAATAATAATGTAATTAAACTTATATCTTTAATTGGTACCCCCTTTTCTGATATGTCAGGAATGAATATCCACTCAATCCTATAATGGGTTACATCCACGTGGTCTTTTAACTAAAATTAGAGATTCTTATTTCTGACATATCTGAAATGGGGGAACAATTAAGATCTAACATCAAACAAAACATCAATTAAAGCTTAGGTTTACATTGCATTAATATATAATATATGGTATACAACTTCTTCAATATTAAGCAAAATGATAGTATCATTTTACCACCTGCAACCGTTTAATATTTAATCCTGTTTACATTCAATAAAAGTATTTATTTTTCATATTGACTAGAACACACAGTGCAAGAAAAATCTTCAAAAATTAAAATAAAAAAAAAAACCAATAAATATATATCTTATTAAGTTCTAAAAACTAAAGTATGAAAATACTTGTGATGATTAATTTTTCACCTACATAAAAGGTTCATATCTTTTTACAACATTAATTTTGAGTTTAGGATATTCAAAATCAAACAAAGAAAAAACAAAAAAACAAAAAAAACAAAAGAGGATGTGGTGATCACACTTAAAGGGAGATAATTCACAATAAATTACTGGTATGAGTAAATCATTTTACCTTTTGCATTGTTTATGCATCAAAATAATCCATTGTATTTAAACATATTTTTATTCATTTTATGCAATAACATAATATTTATTTCTTCTGGAAAGACAAAAGAGAAGAGAAAGACAAACAGTTAATTTTTTTAACAAGTGGGTGCTGAAAATGTTGAAGGTTTTATATTTACATTATTTATTTTGCTGCTATGTGCTGAAAATCCTCTCCTTCAAGTCAATTAAAAGAGTGAGAAGTAAGTTCATTAAAATGAAAAACATAATTTTTCAAAATAATTGAACATAGTTTTTTTTGGGGGGTCAAAACTTGGAGTGGGAACATGTAAAGAACTAGAAATCAGTGTAACCTAAGGTTAACAATCTTCTTCTATTTGAAATCTAGTTGTAAGAGCTACATTTAACAACAAAATGTAAACACAACTGAATATTTATCATGAAAGTCTAATTTTGCTATCATTTCAAATATTTAATAATCAAATTAACACAGATATTTTTTAATTATTCTCTCCTAATAAGGTGAATATTTGCTGAATAAACTTGATAGATAAAACAAAGGCCTTTATGAGTGTTTTATATTAGTAAGCCTGTAACATGATGCTACATCTGAAATTACATGTAAACTGTATATATGGTGGCCATTTGATTGAAGACAAAGATTTTCTTATAATGATATATGGTCGCCACCACAACTTGGTTGACCGCTATGGAATATTGGTGTCACAAATTACCACGGATATGTTCCATTCGTCGTGAACACTTCCCGGTCCTTTCCTCGTTCATGACTTATAACCAGGTTTGTAACTAGATTAACACGACGGGTGCCACTAGTGGAGCAGGAACTGCTTACCTTTCCGGAGCACCTGAGTTCACCCCCAGTTTTTAGGAGGTATTGTGTCGCTCGATCATTAGTTTTATGTGTATGCTTTGTAGATCATTGTTTGTCCTTTTGTACTTTTTCTTTTGGCCATTGTGTTGTCTGTTCTTCGATATACAGATTCTGATTACCCCTTTGGTATCTTCTGTGTTGTCTGTTCTTTGATATACAGATTCTGATTACCTCCCTTTGGTATCTTCAAACTCTTCACATTATTGTTTATTTAAATTTTTTCACCAATTTTAAAATACTGTAAAATTATTAATAATCATGGGGTTCTAATTTTTGCTGATTTCGTGCTCCACTTAAACCATGAAAATAAAAATTCAACAAAATACAATTTTTTCATTGATTGTTGCCTGTAATGGTTGAAACCACGAATTCAAGAACACAAGGATCAATGCATTTTGTAGAAACTACGAATTTAAGAACCCAAGGATCAATGCATTTTGTAGAAACCACGAATTCAAGAACCCATGGATCAATGAATTTTGTAGAAACCACTAAAATTGGTGCCAACAAATAAAAGTACCATGACAGAACTTAAACGACTATCATTTCCAATAAAATAAGAAGGCAGAGTTGGTAAATGATCAACAAAACTATAAAAATCACAACCCAGAATAACAAGAGATTTAATACACAACCAGTCAGTATAGAAATATATATCTATTGACACAGGAATAATCATAACAATATTAGGACGGTCAATTACTTAATTGAATATATAAAATGGTATACTTAGGTGGGAAAGATTAGGCTACTACAGAAGAGCTGTCTAGATACAATCACATTCTACAATATCTTAAAAAATGTCTTATCTAGTGCCCCCCCTCCCCCTGTGAAAGATTAGGCTACTAAAAAAGAGCTGTCTAGATACAATCACATTTTACAATATCTTAAATAATGTCTTATCTAGCCACCCCCTAACTATCTTGGGAGTGAGGTGGTCAGATACCATCAGCAACAAAGAACTATGGAGATAGACAAAACAGAAACCAATCAACTTATCAATAAGATCAAGACGATGGAAGTAGATAGGGCACACACTACTGAGAAAGGCAAAACAGAAACCAATCAACTTATCAATAAGATCAAGACGATAGAAGTAGATAGGGCACACACTACTGAGAAAGGCAAAACAGAAACCAATCAACTTATCAATAAGATCAAGACGATAGAAGTAGATAGGGCACACACTACTGAGAAAGGCAAATAAGAACATTACAAAACAGGCCTTAGAATGGAACCCCCAAGGAAAAAGAAAGAGAGGTTGACCAAAGAACTCATGGCGCAAAGGTATCATCTCAGAGATGCAGGCCATAAATACAACATGGGGAGAGGAAATCCCAAGACAGGACGAGGTGGAAAGAAACTGTGGTTGCCCTATGTCCCCTGTGGGATGAAGTGGAATAAGGTAATGTAGCCACCCCCTCCCCCACCAAATAAACAGATAACACATACCAAAAAATCCAAATATAAAGTGCATTAGAATTGTGCCAATTCTCCATCTGTCAAATGTTCATATCTAATAGTAAACATTCATCAAAAGCTAATTACTCATCTTTTGTTATAAACATATCCCATGTAATACATTTTCAAAATCCAAATATTTTAATCAAAAACTCTAATTTTCACCAATACCTGAACTGATAATACAATATTCTTGAACTGAATGAAGGAACTGTCCTGTTTATTCTTCTTACCAGTATTTTTTTTTTTTGCTTTTTTTTTTGGTATGATTAAAATCTTATTATACCTGTGATATTTCAACAATAAACAACTTTTTATCCAAAAATAATATTTATCTACTTTCTTCCATATTGAACAGAATCTTGGTCTAACCTACAGGTAGTTTATTTTTAGGAGATGTAGCATAAATAATTGTCATAGTTCTTGGATTAACAAAAACAATTAAAAAATATAAACTTGATTATAAACCAAGAAAAGTCACAATCTATAAAAGATGTCACTGATTCAACAGGTATATTTTGATCTTGTCAAGAAAAATGTATGTGTAAATAAAAGAAATAGTTTCTTTTTTAAGCTGATGATAAAATGAACATTTCAGACAACACCTGAGAAACAAAGCTAATATTTTGATTGATATTACATCAACATAAAAAAAAGTATTCATTTATAACAATAAAAAGCTCCAGAAATGTCAAAGCAAGATTGTACAATGATTAATCTCATGTTACTGATTAAAGTAGAAGTGACTGTTCTCTGGCTGTGTTGACAGCCCTATCATAGTTCTTTTAGTTAGTTGTTACTCAGTTAGTTATCACATGATCATCATGTGACTGATTACTACATTGATGTCACAAGACATTTACAGTTTATCGCATAGGTTCATCTACTGCTACCTTGGGACTATTATCCATGTTTTGCCAATACAGTATAGTGGAAAAAGGCAAATTCATCTATTTTCGGCAGTGTTTCATCTACTCTTCATCCATTTTTCCCAGCGTTTCATGGACTTTTCATCTATTTGCCCAGCGTTTCATCGACTCTTCCCAATCATAGTTTTCATTGTCTTCTTCGTCTGTTCGTATGTAAGATTCCGCATCAGATTGTAGAAAACTTTCTTCATCAGTAGAAAACGTACTAGATGTCATTCTGCTTGGTAATTCCTGTGGTGAAAAGAAAAAATACATAAATGTTCAAACCTCTGTCATTGTTATGTTCATTTCATATCTATTAACTTGTGTGAGAAAAAGAAAAACAAGATGTTGCATGCTACGCCGTGCTAAGAATACCCCCACTCGTTCATTTGTAAGTCGCATGGTAAATAGGAAGTAGAGGTGTGGTAAACCTGGAAAGGGGAGACACGGTACAAGTCACCATGCCAAAGCCATATATCAAATATAAAATCATTTCTTCCAGTAGAAGCTGAGATA
>MJUT01042884.1:47179-66511 GCA_002080005.1 Gigantidas platifrons | reverse complement strand
TATTCTAAATAAGATAATCATACAATTATTCCTTAAAACAATTATCTCTTATTCTAAATAAGATAATCATACAATTATTCCTTAAAACAATTATCTCTTATTCTAAATAAGATAATCATACAATTATTCCTTGCTTCCTTGTTTCTTCCCTTGGTATTTTTTTTAGACTTACTTACCAAAGCTCAACAGGAAAAATATGTGAAAGGGGTACTAAACTAGAGGCTCAGTGGGCTGAGCCTGTGTCGCTCACCTTTCATTCTGTAATGAGGAAACTTAATACAGAACCTTCCATACATGTAGATGCTTCCTATGGCTAAGTTGTTTCAAAGGAGAAGATTTTTTTAGAAGTCAATCAATTAGAAACAAGAAATGCATGTGGTGGCCATGCTTGCTAACTGATCTGGACGAAATGAGCAATCTTCAGAGGACATTCCATAGATGCTTCCTACCAAGTTTCGGTGGTAGCCATGTTTGTTAACTGATTGGGACGAAATGTGCAATCTTCATAGAGGACATTCCATAGATGATTCCTACCAAGTTTCGGTGGTAGCCATGCTTGTTGTGGCCAAGTGGTTTCCGAGGAGAAGATTTAAAAAAAAATAGGCCAATCAGAAACAAGAACCACCTGTGGCAGCCATGTTTGGTAATGGATCATAACAAAATGTGCACTCTTTAGAGAGGACCTTCTATAGATGCTTCCTATCAAGTTTCAGTTCATTTGGCTGAAGGTTTTCAGAGGAGAAGATTAAAATGTGAAAAGTAAACGGATGACAGATGACAGACACCAAGTGATGGCAAAAGCTCATATTGCCTTTGGCAAGGTTTGCTAAAAAGAATATTAAAATGTTAATACCTACTTGTAATGTATAGAATAAACATGTTACACTATATCACCATTAGTAAACTTCTAAGGGAGATAATGGCAAGAGTTATCTTTCTTTTAACAGAGGAGAAGATTTTTTAGAAATCAACCAATCAGGAACAAGAATTGCCTGGGGCGGCCATGTTTGTTAATGGATCGGGACGAAATGAGCAATCTTTATAGAGGACCTTCCATAGATGCTTCCTACCAAGTTTCAGATCAATTGGCTTTGAGGTTTCAGAGGAGAAGATTAAAATGTGAAAAGTTAACGGACGACAAATGACGGACGATGGACGCCAAGTGATGGCAAAAGCTCACATTGCCTTTGGCAAGGTGAGCTAAAAAGCTTTATTGGGTCCATGAAGTTTATTTGACTTCTTTATTAGTAATTAGGGGCTATTGTGGTCCTGATCATATAGTACTTTGATTTACAACTACCTGTTCAATCAATGCCTATCACCACTTAAGTTGTGAGTTTGAACCCCGTTAATGGGGAGGTGTACTCAATATAACATTATGTGATAAAATTTGTCAGTGATTTGCGACAGGTTGTGGATTTCTCCAGGTTCTCCGCTTTCCTCCATCAATAAACTGAAATATTGTTGAAAGTGGTGTTAACACTATAAACCATCCAACCACCATGTACTCAAATTCATATAATTGTAGGATAACATATTTCATCCTTCTCTTTTAAACCTAAACTGAATTCTGTCCATTCATATCACATTTCCAGTTCTGTAATCATTAAGATTTCTTTGTGCTGGTTTCAAAATACTTAAAATACCAATTTAATAGTCTTTGCTCTTAAGTGTCAACCATTGCTTGCCCAAATGTATTCCTTCATCAATAGAATATAAATTGAAAACCTTTTTTTTTTTTTTTTTTTACATAAAATGACCAAAAACATTATTCTAATTATTATTATTAACATTATCATAGATCTAATTTGATTTTTAAATTAATGGTTAAGTAGAAATATTGCTGTGTTGCCTGACACTGCACAAAGTTTTCAAGGGGAACCAAATATATTTGATTAATGCATCCGGTTCCTTACCTGGAAGAAAAAGAAGAAGATAACTCTGTTTTCACATGTAACTTCTTCATATTCCAGATCTGGGACCAATAAATTGGTTTCCAAGTTGATCAAACAGTAAAAATAAGTAAAATATCTATTACCTTTCTCTCAATGTCAGAAAACTGTAGATTTTAGTATCTTCTAGTTTTTTTTAGTTTTTTTATTTTGTCTGTCTTAGTGAAATCTGATAACATAATCTAAATAAACTTTACTGACGAAAAAAGTGCATTATAAAAATAGTAATAAATAAACACAAAACACGCCCCTGTGTGACAATTTTATATACTTATTAAAACCTATTTTTTTCTTTACACCTTCACTATTCATCATTTTCTATGCAAAATAAATGTCCCTCTGCATTTTGTAGGTTGAATTATTAGTCTGGACTGTGGATGATATTTCTTTATAATGATGAATAGTCTGGACCGTGGATGAGATTTCTTTATAATAATGATGAATACATATTTTTATAGTATTATTGTAATAGATAGTCTGGCTCAAAATAAATCTATGAATTTTTTTTAATGAAAAAGTAGTCATAAAACTAATAACAACCAGTAATAACTCAATAAAAAAGTATCCCCAGAAGGGTATATATATAAAAATAAGCATCCCCAGAAGGGTATATATATAAAAATAAGCATCCCCAGAAGGGTATATATATAAAAATAAGCATCCCCAGAAGGGTATATATATATAAAAATAAGTATCCCCGTAAGGACATTTATATGGAAACTACATTTTTTTCAAAAACTTATCATGAAGTAAATTCATGTCTTATTTTTATTTTATTTTTTTTATCAACAAAAGCAGAATTAAATGTAGTTTTACTCCATAGTACTTTTGTAGATAAATAATTTAAGTCTGTGTTTAAATTATGAAAATTTGAAGAAAAAAATAAATAAAAACAACTAGAAAATTGAATGCCCCCATCTCAACCTTATCCACCTCTACCCCCCTCACCCCAATTCCAATTTACTACCTTAACTTTTGGCTTGGTTCTGAAGAATGTGTAGGGGTATAATGCAAAGAAAACGTCTAGAAGGTCCAAAATGGATTTTCAATATAACTTAATTTGAAGGAATAGTATATTATTCATCGGGTATGATGTAGAAAACTTATGTATAGACTTTAAAAGGGGTTTGTGTCTTAGTTTGTGTCTGTAAGACACATACAATGCCCCCGCGGTTATAATTACAAAAAGGTAAACCAATGTTTTGCTTATTCAGCATCAAGCAGAAATGACTGAAATAAATGAATCTGTACCTAACAATGTGATGTTCGATTGATTGATTGATTGAATGGGATTTAACACCATTTTTGGCAGTATTTCAGCCATATCGTGGTGGTCAGTTTTAGTGGCGGAGGAAGCCGGAGTGCCCGGAGGGAACCGCAAGTATAAGGAACGTTGTTTACACGTTAACAGGTTTCAGTGGCTAAGTTCATATAAGCATAATTTTGTAAAAAATTGTTGAAAATCAAAATCCATATCATATGCACACCTTCAGTGTTGGTACTAACTGTCTACAAAATATAAAAGGTCTAGCTCAAAAACTGTAGGAGTTAGCCAGACAAACCATATATCCTATATGGATTTAGCAAAATCTGTCCAAGTTCATGCATCCATAATTTTGTAATAAATTGTTGAACGTCAAAATCCATAAAATATGTACACCTTCAGTGTAGGTACTAACTGTCTACAAAATATAAAAGGTCTAGCTCAAAAACTGTAGGAGTTAGCCAGACAAACCATGTTCCCTTTATGCAGCTAGTACGAAAAAAATGACCACCTGTCATTTTGAGAATATTTGATGAAAATCAAAATCCTGTGCACATGCACACCTCCATGATGTGTATAAACATCCTACAAAATATTAAAGCTGTAGCTCCAAAACTGTAGGAGGCGTTAGGGGGACAAACCATGTTCCCTTTATGCAGCTAGTACGAAAAAATGACTAAGTCCAACTACCTGTCATTTTGAGAATATTTGATGAAAATCAAAATCCTGTGCACATGCATACCTCCATTATGTGTATAAACATCCTACAAAATATTAAAGCTGTAGCTCCAAAACTGTAGGAGGAGTTAGGGGGACAAACCATGTTCCCTTTATGTAGCTAGTACGAAAAAATGACTAAGTCCAACTACCTGTCATTTTGAGAATATTCTATGAAAATCAAAATCCTGTGCACATGCATACCTCCATTATGTGTATAAACATCCTACAAAATATCAAAGCTGTAGCTCCAAAACTGTAGGAGGAGTTAGTGGGACAAACTATGCATACTATAGTGTGACGAACGGACGGACAGACGGACGGACAGGGGTAAAACAATATGCCCCCCGACCAATAGTCGCAGGGCATAAAAACATAATTTTTAGAATTATTTGAAAATTACTACAATGAACTACATACTTTCTGCTTTTGGTGACAGAAAAAAAATTGGATATGAATTGACTCCAGGATAAAATTTTGAAAATTGGAAGTTTTTGAAAACTTGTGACCACTTTCTGTACTATCATAAACAACATCGCTTCCATATATGGGTCTTTAAATTTTGACTATGAAATTGATCTACATTCAATGACCTATATGGTGGTTAACCTTCATGTCAACCATCTTAGGTAAACGTTTTTTTGAAGTAGCTTACTCCATTACTGTCAATGCCGAAAAATATCATTAGGGTCTATTGACAAAATCTTTACCCATAATTGCATTATTTTGGTAAATTCAGCATAGAAATGTATAGCCTTCAGATTAACAAAACTAGAAAAAAATAAAAGTGGCAGAAGAATCCCATGATTATATATTAGCAGTAATTAGGTTCTGTATTTGTTCAGCGACTGAATGGACTAGACCAGAATGTTAAATGATATACACCCTGAGGTCAGTTATCATCCTGACAAATCATTCATCAACATTCTATTCACATCTTAGATAGAGAATTAACATTGAGAATGGTCAACCAAATGAATACACTTGTTCAAATCAGGCACATAGTCAGGATTTCTTAGAAAAAATTGTAAACCAGAGGCCCCCAGGATCCTGTTGCTCACCTGGTTTATTATATTTATCTAACGTTATACATATACAATATTGCTGTATTGACCGTAAATATAGAATTGTGGCGAGGCTTAGAAATGGGGGAAAGAACGAGCTTTAGTGAGTCTTTCCACCTGCTTCGTGCCAAGCCACAGAAATTCTATATTTACCGTCAATACACCAATATTGTATTTATCCTGCAATAAAATTTGCAAGAAAATGCTATTTAATCTAATAATAAACAGCTGCGCCAAGAGCGCACGATATGCTCGTCGTCAACATTCATACAATATTTGTAAAGACTTTCTTTCCCATATCTCTTGAATGAAAAATCTAAATTTCACCAACAGCTGCACCATAAACATGAATTAGAACATTTATACAATATTTATGTTGAAATAAAACACTATAATAGCTTGACATACCTTTTGTATTGACAAAAAAAACAACTATACACATATATTGCAAACAAATCCAAATAATCTAATGGTCAGGACATGCCATCAATCATTGAGTAGTAAAGACTATCAATTCCAATAACAGTACGAAGTTTGAAGTGAATTGGCAAAGGGGTTCTCAATTTACAGCATGACATACGTAAATCGCCTACAATTTGATGAATAAAGTCCCATAACTCTGGAATGAAAAATCAAAATTTCACCAAAACGTATACAGACCGTAAGACTATCAATTCCAATAACTGTGTGAAGTTTGAAGTGAATTGGCAAAGGGGTTCTCAATTTACAGCGCGACATACGAAAAATCGCCTACAATTTGATAAATAAAGTCCCATAACTCTGGAATGAAAAATTGAAATTTCACCAAAAAGTATACAGACCATAAGAATATCAATGCCAATAACTATGCAAAATTTGAAGTGAATTGGCAAAGGGGTTCTCAATTTACAGCGTGAAATATGAAAATTTGCCTTAAAATCACATAAAATTTGATGAATAAAGTCCCATAACTCTGGAATGAAAAATCGAAATTTCACCATAAAGTATACAGACTGTAAGACCATCAATTCCAATAACTCTGTGAAATTTGAAGTGAATTGGCCAAGAAGTTATTAAGTTAGAGTGCGATATGTGAAACGAACGGACGAACAGACAGACAGACAGAAAGACGGACAGTCGGACATTGGTATACCATAATACATCCTGTCTTAAAGATGGGCGTATAATAATAATAAAAAGATAACGGAAACCCCATTGATACCTCAATAGTAGTTCAATAGGGGTGTGGCTTAATATCTTTGTTAGGCTAGTGTGAAAAGTGTTATTATGACATGGGTGTGGCTTAATAGCTTTATTAGGCTAATGTGAAAAGTGTTATTATGCCACTGTCATAGTAAAGCAACAGTTTATTTCAACCCATTTATTATGACAAAAAATAACCCAATTGCAGGATAAAAGTTTTTCTTTGAAATTAAAGAAAAAAGATACAAGATGTTACATCATAAGAGTTCACCACTATGGTTATCTAAGAATGGTACAACGTGGCATAGAATGTTCTCTGCTGGACTACTTTTTCAAGACGTCATAGTATTGGAATGTAGGAAAAGAGACTTCAATGTAGGCAAAATGAACAAAACAGCTGTTCAATATTCATTCATTCATATTTATTCGTTCATTTAAAAGATCATTGGTATCTCTAATTCCGTGATATTCTCATTTACATGGACATAGTTTCAATATTTGATACAACTGTACAGTACATAAACATTAGTCACATTGAAGGTCACTGAACGGTGAATGTGACATTTGAGAATGAACGACCACAAATAATGTGACGTCTTACACAAAATGTAGTTCCTCTCAAAGTATTGTAATAATATCTTTGTATTTTCACTGGGTGATATAATGGTATTTCTTCCACTTAGAAACCTCGTTATTTCACAGAAATCTATGTAATAATTAATTTTAATTAGTTTGTAACCTCATAGACCCTGGGATTGTAGCCTCAGAGACCCTGGGATTGTAGCCTCATAGACCCTGGGATTGTAGCCTCAGAGACCATGGGATTGTAGCCTCATAGACCCTGGGATTGTAGCCTCATAGACCCTGGGATTGTAGCCTCAGAGACCATGGGATTGTAGCCTCATAGACCCTGGGACATTTAATTCTATTTCTTTCTATTGCTTGTATATTGATGACATTTTTTATAACATTTGGTTGCGCCTTGATCTCATCCGTCAAAGGATCTATAAGAAGATATATTTTTATAACTTTCGGGTGTGCCTTGACCTCACCAGTCAAGGGCCACAACTTCAAATGAACAAATCTTAATCTCCTCTTTCTGATGATGATCATCCATACCAAGTTTAGTTCCATTTAGTTCAGTCGTACTGGCGACAACAAAATTACAAGTAGAAACTTTACAATGACATCAGCTGTCTTGTGATGGCGATAGGTTATGCTTGGTAAGTTAAAAACAACACACAATTTTGTTTGTTTCCTCTGACTCTGTATAATGAACCCCTTTATGTTAACCTTTAACCTTTTCTCATGTTTTTTTTTCAAACACACATGATCAACACTGATTGAGTACCTCTGTATAATGAACCCCTTTATGTTAACCTTTAACCTTTTCTCATGTTTTTTTTTCAAACACACATGGACTTATTCAATAACACGATCAACACTGATTGAGTACCTCTGTAAAATGAACCCCTTTATGTTAACCTTTAACCTTTTCTCTTGTTTTTTTTTCAAACACACATGGACTTCTTTAATAACACGATCAACACTGATTGAGATCAATACTACCAATAATCAGAAGTTGACATTTAAGGAAACAAAAAAATTATCATGTGACATAATTACGACTCCATCAATAAAATATTTCGCTGTTACCTTCAGCAGTTTCATAAGTCCCTCTAATTGGACCATCAATTCTTTCCGACTTTCCTGCAGAGCTTGCATACGTGATTCCAATTCATCTTTTCGCTGCCGTAGAAGTCTTAATTCAGCTAATAATGTTGGATTATACTGTGCGTCTGCTGTACTCTTTGCATGAGCTTCCTGTTCTGCACGTAATCGTTGTATTTCCCTCATTATTTCTCTATAATAAAAAAAAAATTGAATGAAATTATCATATATCCCACACAGAAATAAAAAACTGAAATATCACTTTTTATTGAAAAAACTGGAACACGATAAAATATATGTCATGTAACCAGCATCTTTGAGTAATTTCAGAAGGAAATTTTAAACATTATACAGTAATGATTAGGTACAACAAATATGTAATATATACTTAATTTTAACTAGTAATACTGGTAGTAATATTAGATCTGACAACAACCTACACATAGAAACTCACTGTGTTATATATTATATTTCTACTTCATCTCATTAAATATAAAAACTTTTAACTGGCCAATGTGTATATTAGTGAGTGGTGGGAATGCCTTTTACTGTTCCTAATGCAAGGCCACCAATAACTACCCGTAAACAACTGTTACTCATTAGAGTCGTGGGAACAACTTTTACTGTTCCTGAGGCAGGCTACCAGTAACTACCCATAAACAATTGTCACTCATTAGAGAGTCGTGGGAACACCTTTTACTGTTCCTTAGGCAGGCCACCAATAACTACCCATAAACAACTGTCACTCATTAGACAGTCATGGGAACACCTTTTACTGTTCCTTAGACAGGCCACCAATAACTACCAGTAAACAACTGTCACTCATTAGAGTCGTGGGAACACCTTTTACTGTTCCTTAGACAGGCCACCAATAACTACCCGTAAACAACTGTCACTCATTAGAGAGTCGTGGGAACACCTTTTACTGTTCCTTAGGCAATGCCACCAGTAATTACCCATAAACAATTGTCACTCATTAGAGAGTCATGGGAACACCTTTTACTGTTCCTTAGGCAGGCCACCAATAACTACCCATAAACAACTGTCACTCATTAGAGTCATGGGAACACCTTTTACTGTTCCTTAGGCAATGCCACCAGTAATTACCCATAAACAATTGTCACTCATTAGAGAGTCATGGGAACACCTTTTACTGTTCCTTAGACAAGCCACCAATAACTACCCATAAACAATTGTCACTCATTAGAGAGTCATGGGAACACCTTTTAATGTTCCTTAGGCAATGCCACCAGTAATTACCCATAAACAATTGTCACTCATTAGAGAGTCATGGGAACACCTTTTACTGTTCCTTAGACAAGCCACCAATAACTACCCGTAAACAATTGTCACTCATTAGAGAGTCATGGGAACACCTTTTACTGTTCCTTAGGCAATGCCACCAGTAATTACCCATAAACAATTGTCACTCATTAGAGAGTCATGGGAACACCTTTTACTGTTCTTTAGACAGGCCACCAATAACTACCCATAAACAACTGTCACTCATTAGGATTTGATACAAGTCTATTAGGGTGGTAGAAAGAATGTGTCATTCGCCATGCACTAGGAACTCATTGATGTCTAATCTTTAAGTGAGGGGTTGTACCCATAGTTGAGAATGTAGGTCATAATTCTATTACCTGTCTGTATACCATTGTACTTACAAAGGTTTATCAGAAATAAAATATATATAACAGGGTCTCCCCGGGGGGTATATACAACAATGAATAACTAAATATAACATTTATATCTTTTTTTTTAAAGAAACATAACCCAACCTAGGTATTAAACTAACATTTATAGTTCATAGAGATCTAATGGTAAAGTCNACCTATAGGCAACCACCAGTAATTACCCATAAACAATTGTCACTCATTAGAGAGTCATGGGAACACCTTTTACTGTTCCTTAGACAAGCCACCAATAACTACCCGTAAACAACTGTCACTCATTAGGATTTGATACAAGTCTATTAGGGTGGTAGAAAGAATGTGTCATTCGCCATGCACTAGGAACTCATTGATGTCTAATCTTTAAGTGAGGGGTTGTACCCATAGTTGAGAATGTAGGTCATAATTCTATTACCTGAGGGTCTCCCCGGGGGGTATATACAACAATGAATAACTAAATATAACATTTATATCTTTTTTTTTAAAGAAACATAACCAAACCTAGGTATTAAACTAACATTTATAGTTCATAGAGATCTAATGGTAAAGTCTACATATATTAAACTAACATTTATAGTTCATAGAGATCTAATGGTAAAGTCTACATATATTAAACTAACATTTATAGTTCATAGAGATCTAATGGTAATGTCTACATATAATCAACTAAATTTGGATCCTGTGCTATATTTTTTAAATTGTGTGGTACAATTTACGGTAAAAACACATTTTACCTCCTTTCCAAATCATATGGTGACAACCCTGTCCTAGAAGAAGAACATGTTAATTGATTAATAAAAATATTAATTAGAGCTAACCCTGACCCTAGAGCTAAGGATAACATATATGTATCAGATCTCCACCATTCTTGTTGATAGACTGATTGACCAGTAGGAAACCAGTACTTTGAAAAAGCGTATTAGTGAACTGGTGTCATGCATGCACTTGATCTATATCTATATATACACACAATCTAACCTCATATTAGGCTTGTTTTGTCCAGACACATTCAATTAAATAGACAAGGCCATTTCTCTAGAGAACAATTCAACAGGCAAATCATCATTTAACCAAAGCTTACATTGTGAACTATATTTTTACCCTGTATCAACCTTCATGCAGTTTGTTTATATTTTATTACCCAGACAACTGAGATTTAATTTCCATTATTACCTAATAAAGTGTATTTTTCTGTTTTATTGAGTCAAATTTTAGTATTATATATTTTTCGCCATTAAAAGGGCCTGTCGATCTATTAGTGGAGCTGCTTATGACAATAATCATGCAAATGGTGATACAAGCATGAAATTTTGCACAGATGACCGTTTTAGTGTGCTATAATAGATTTTATGCCTGGCCACAAAAAATTCCTTGTTTATCAAGGTGGCCATCTTGAATTTCAAAATGGCATCATTTGAATAAGAGTCTCTGCATAAATGGACACTATTTGGTATGATAATTTTAATTGCAATTGTTTTTATCATTTTCTTATGGTATGAAGTCAATGCTAGTTATACCAGAAAGCTTATTGTAATAATAAAAGATTGGAAAGTTGTTTACAATTGTAACCCTACCGGTTGAAAATTTGTAGTCACATTCTACCAAAAATGGAAAATTTTTGGATTTTCGATTTTTTCCAGATTTTCTCTTCTAATCTTTTTAGAATCAAACTGCTTCTAGTTATGTGAAATCTGCAGGTGTCACCAAAACGAGCAATGCATTAGCTAACATATGACTACATGAGTATTAATATTTCATCAGACAAATGCTGAAAAAATTGAAATTATTACCCCTACCCCCTACTTATTTGAGCAAAATCTAAGGACATTAGACAAATATACACCTTAAATCATTCACCTGAACATCACTGCAGTATAAATTGGTTATTGATGTATACAGTGGACATAATTTACACAATATAGCTTCTTGAATTCCAATTTTGTAGTCAAAATCTGAGAAAAATGGACAATTTCGGATTTTCCAATTTTTCATTTTTTCTTATAATTTGTCTTTAATATCGTTATGAACTTTGATTTATTATGTTAGCACAAAATATATTGGTCTTATCAAATAGACCAATGTTGTAGTTTTCGTATGAACTTCAAATAGTTATCACTTCCTGTAGAACAAGTCCCCTAAGAGTAAAAATACTACCCCATACCCTTTACAAATTTTGGCAAAAATTCTATGATATTTGGGAAACTAAAATCCCAAATCATGAAGCTAAGCCATGTGTCTCCTTTGTGTATGTTCGAGCAAAACTGCCCTAGTTGGTGGAATGGCATCATACTGGCGTTGCTTCCGGGCAAACATTTCAAAACGTGCTTTGTTCAAGGCAAACATTGTTGTAGTCTTGTGGTATATGATGGCTATAAGTTCTATGTCCAAGGTACCGATGACAGCAGGTGTTTCGCTCTAACGACCAAACCTATCTGTTGCATCGTTCAATATTTCCCATGCCTGTCATGCTGTTCGCTTACTTTTTCCACAAAAGATTAATACTCTGTCACAACCAGTAAACACATGTACAGATATTACACCTAATGCCCGTAGGCCAAGTGAAATAGATGTCCCATGAATCGGTATCCATATAAAATCTCTGACTGAACCGAAAGCTATCCACAATCTATCTTTCTCAAGTTTCTCGAACATAGAAATAGCTAAAACAACAACATCTGTGTCAGTACTGATAACTAAAGATGGTTTCAATTCGTGAAAGGCCGCATGTTTCACATGAGCAAATATCCATGTAACCGCCTCTTCGTGATTGCAAGGGCGAAGACCTGATCGATCAATACTGTTATTGCAAAGAACGTTTTCTCTGTGTTAAACAAACCAATTTAGATGGCTGTATAGGTCAATCTGTTCTGCAAGGAAGAAAAACAATTATGTCTTGTTCTCATTTATTCGCAGAAATTTTATCTATGAATTCGGTGTCATGCTTCAACCAGATCCCCGTTCCTCGTTCCTTTCATCTTTGCGATTTTAAACTAATCTCAAGGTAAGCATCAAATATGATGTCAACACATTCGGAGACAAACCGTTCAACTACTGCTTCCCCAAGCTGTGTAGAAATTTGAACGATTGTACGAAAGACATAAGCCATACTGGACAAAAATATCAATGAGCTGCTGGCATAAATGGGAAATCCAAGATAAGCACAAAATAAAGTTTCACGGTCAAGAGAGTGTCGCTGTTGCACTGTTCTTTTGGGGGACTTTGGTGGTAGTTAAACATTAACAGTTGTGAAAATGATCAAGTCAGACTTGCATCTATCATTTTCTAACTTGGACTTCATATCGGGACCATGTTAAATCATTTTCACAGGTTGATGCAAAGACGATGGTATGCTTGAGTGAATTTCGTCAGCTCAAAATGATCCCATGAATTTTGATTTATGCTTTTGCTAATCTACTCGTATTATCTCAGCTGTCTTTGTCATGTGTATAGTGTCAGCAGTCACAAGCTAACGAAATTGTCGGGCCAATATCTTTTTTTCAAATATTAAAAAGAAATCTCTACCTTTAGTATGCGCTATCTCTTAAGTAAATTCTCTTTCAGACGTGTAGTATGTACTGGCGAGGAATACAAACAAAGTTGTGAAAGTCTTTCCTCATACATCGATACCAGGTCTGCAAGACGAAACACCATTGATTCTGTAGAATTTCATTGTCGCTCAAAAATATATGATACTAATTCGGCCAGAGCAATATCTTTCAGTGAGGCATCCTTATTATTACTTTCATCTTCTTGTATCATAGCTGCTGTCTCTCTCTCTATTGTAAAATGCCACTAGACAGGCTGAATTGTATTTGAATTTTTGTGCAATAGCATCTCCAGCATTTAATTTTGTTAGCAACCGTTCGTCTTGGAGAGTTACAGTACAATCGCATTACCTTTCATCACGTTTCATAGTCATTGCCTCCCTTAAATTGGACATTGGAGAATGTTTATCACACAAAAACATTGAAACATGAGTACTTGTTGAGCTATCTGGACGGTCCATACTTCCCCTGAAGAATTTGGGGGATTATATTATGATTGTTGAGGGAACTTGCGACTTTACACATTTTTGAAAGACGAAATATTTACACCATTTTGAAGCAAAAAATTAATACAATTCAAAAACCAAAACAACACAATTCCTTTGAAAAATGAGATTTCAATATAAAAATCTACCATAAAAAATAAGACTGAAAACAAACAGATATCAGTCCGAGGGATTGTCCTTTTACTGCACTTTATTGTATGGGATTCGATTGAATTTTGATTGAATACCTACGTTCAGTTCGACCCGTCATCAGGTACCATTTTTAACTCCCTTGTGATATGTACACTATCTGGATGAACAAGTCCCCCCCCCCCCAATCTTCTTGACTTGGCTACCCCGCGTTGGCACATCCTGTGAATTCGGATACGACTTACTGGAATTAAAAAGGACAGCCATAAAGTATTTGGGTGTACGCTTAACAAAAGGTGATACTGAACCCACCCTATGCCGAGATAATCCGCAGTGGATTATACCAGTGTGCCCTGTGCAGTGCAACATATTCCCTCTTGTTCATGTTTTTTTTTTGTTATAAAGGTTTGTTTTAGTCAAATAATAAAAATAGTGAGACTAATGTAGCTGAATAACATATCTAATGCAGCAAAGATATAATTTGCATTAGTTTATATGCAATTATGCACATGTACATAAAATGCGAATAGGGAATTTAGCCTGCCAGAGACAGTCTTATTGTAATTTGGCCGCCATCTTTAAAAATGGCCGACTTCCTGGTGGCCAGGCACTGAAAATGTTTTAATATGGACTAAATAACATATGTGCAAAGTTTGGTGCTTGTATCATTAAGTGCACGATTTTGCCAAATTTCGGTGTTAAGAAGCTCCACTATATTGCACTCCCGATGAACTGTGCAATAGTCTGCATGTGGCGTCTATAGCACCAACCCGAGCTGACCTTTGAACACGATTTCTGATTGGCTTTCAGTTTTGCCGATTGTCATTTGAATCAATGGATCATTGATTGTGTGGAAAAGTGTCAGGATGCTATATTTATTGAAGACCAAGGAAATGTATGCAGTATAAATATAAATAATTAGGACTTGGTAATGTTTTGTTGACATAAAGAAAAACACTTTCTTGGTAAGGTATTAGGTAATAAATCTGTTATTTAATGGTTTCAGGTGCAATAGACTGGAACATTTGCCCTTTGGTCATTCCCAGGACCTCAGGGCAAATATTCCAGTCTATTGCACCCGCAACCATTAAATAACTGAATACTGTTCTAGAAATGCAAAGTTTATTAAGTAAACCAACAAAAAAAAAACATAAAACAATTAAAACATGTATGCGAGTGATTATTGTTTGACACCAAAAGATATCATTGTGAGAACAAGATACGTTTTGAATAGATTATAATGATGTCTGCTTTGTACTAGGGTTGGATTTTTATAGTGCTAGGTCACTGACATTGCAGTCTGCAGGTAGATATGTCACTTCACTCCGACCCATTATTTTGATTTCTATTCTAATACGAATTGATTGATACAACACAAAAAAAAATAATTGATACTGTGTCTGTAAAGAAGACTTGTAGTTAAATACCAATGTAGTTTTAACTTGATCCATTACAATTGTTTCATTGTACTATAGTATAACTGTCGCGAAGGTTTTATAGTTGGTTGGTTTGGTTTTATGGTGTTTAATGCCACTTTCAACAATATTTCAGCTATATCGTGGCGGTCAGTTTTATTGGAGGAGGAAACCTGTCACAAGTCACTGACACCTCACCATCAATGGGGTTCGAACTCTTAATTTCAGTGGTGATAGGCCATGATAGCACAGGTAGTTGTAAATCCAACTACCATACGATCACGACCACAAAGTTTTCTACACCGTGGATAATCATATACATCTCTTCTACAAATATGTAATTTTACAAATGCATTCTCGTATCCACGATTTAGTATTTTCTTAACTATGTGTCCATAAATTGTTGACAGTTCATGAGAAGGTTAATCAGCTTTACTAGACTTTCTTCATGTTATTTTCTATCAATTAGTTGAAATGATATATCTCATTATGATAAACTTTAAACCTATAATTATACAACATTTCATCATTTTACATGGAAATAACATTCATGTCTTACTAAGTGAAGAATCTTTTGAAGGCTAAGTAAATAATTTCAATGATAGCATGAAATTTAAATCTATTTCATACACAGTAGAAATTTCAATAGTAAATATCTAATTTCAATCAAGTAACGACCAAAGTAAATGAAAGTGAAAGCGATGTTTTTTCCTGTGTGATAGAATTATAAAAGAATAACATAGATATGAACAACTGTTGAATAGAAACTTTAAATAGCATTAAATTAATTAAAATTATAAGATTTTAATATCAAAGAAATCTTTCTTTTAAAACCAAATGTACTCCTCAACGATAAGAAGAGTTTAAAGATACCAAAGGGGTAATCAGAATCCGTAAATAGAAGAAGGACAGTCAACACAATGGCCAAAAGAAAAAGGACAAACAACGATCTACAAAACATACACAGATTGTCCTATAAAATAATGTAAGGTAACTGACTTATTTGTGTATATGTACCAATTATTGTTCTTTTAAATATAACTTTTCAACATTAGTCGGTATCCTCTATTTATTTTTATCCTCCACTCGTTCTATTTGAAGAATAATATTACATTGACTGGATGAATTTTTGCTATCGTATATACATTCACTGACCAAAATATACTTTTTCTGGTACCTAGTGCCTGATTCATGTACAAATGTAGAGCAAACAGGTAATAATATTTTGACTTGCAAAGAATATTTCTTAAAAGTCAATATAATAGCCATTTCAGCAAGTTCTACATACATGGAACCCCACAGTGATTGGTGAATATTCTTCTTAATGCAAATGACAAAATTGTTTCCCCAAAGATAAAAATCAGAAGACTTTTAGACTTGTAAAGATATTAATCCACTCTGTACTTGACCTGAATCAGAATGTGTTTGCTCACCTTAAAATTATATTTATCAGTATTAATTGACCATCAACAATCAAGTGAAGTGTTATTCCCTGGAGCACTTGTCTTAAGTCAGTTGTTAGTAATAGATTCTGCAGATCAGTACATAATAAAACCAGAGGCTCCCAGGGTCCTGTAATCCCTCACCTGATTTTCAATTTGACTTTATCCCCTAGAGCACTTGTCTTAAGTCAGTTGTTAGTAATAGATTGAGTAGATCAGTACATAATAAAACCAGAGGCTCCCAGGGTCCTGTAATCCCTCATCTGATTTTCAATTTGACTTTATCCCCTAGAGGACTTGTCTTAAGTCAGTTATTAGTAATAGATTGAGTAGAGTCGGGGGACAATAAAACCAGAGGCTCCCAGGGTCCTGTAATCCCTCACCTGATTTTCAATTTGACTTTATCCCCTAGAGTACTTGTCTTAAGTCAGTTGTTAGTAATAGATTCTGCAGATCAGTACATAATAAAACCAAACGCTCCCAGAGTCCTGCTCAGGAACGGTAAATGTGAAATACACCGTAATCGAAATAAACCTGTATTTAATGGTCCACAGCATTGTTTTAAAGTTTGAAAAGATTTGGTTGAGCAGTACTTTAATTATCATCTGGAAACTAAAAGTGTGACGGACGGACATGAGGATCCCTATATACCCCAGACTCTCGTCGAGTGGGGGTATAACAATCAAACACCAAAATGTCATTTAAATGGCTTGGTAAAACTATATCTAACAATCAAACACCAAAATGTCATTTTGTAAAGCATCATAATCTTTTATTACTTTTTTTTATAATTTTTTTTAACAAATTTCATAAAGGCATATTTACACAATCTGTTTTTCCATGGCTGTTAAAACACACCGTGTGAATTGGGAAAACATATGACAGATATAAAGTCAGACTGAAGACAGAGCGTTTAGAACTTTCCCTATTCTCTCTGTCAAGACAGAGCAATAAAACAATCATGAAAAAGGTCAATAAGGTTATACTATAGATATATTTATGTGCACGTGTAATTTTCCCCGGGTTTCCGCAGCATGATAAGAAATTTCATAATCTAAAGATGGCTGCTAAAAAAAAAGAAGAATTACCAGAGGCTCTCAAGAGCCTGTATCGTTCACCTGGTTATAAAAAGAACCAATTGGTCCTACAGTGTATGTAAAAACTATGTCCTCCAGTGGCAGTCATCTTGGAATTCCGATCAACATAAAAAACACAAAGTTTGTAAAGGACCTTCCAATGATTGATGCACAGTTTAGGTTCAATCAGTGCAATAGCTTCAGAGAAGAAAATATTTCTGTATTTTCCCATATGGTCCTGTGTTAATACTATGACCTGTGGTGGCAGCCATCTTGGATTTCCGATCGGCATAAAAAACCCAAACTTTTTAGAGGACCTTCAAATGATTATTCCTTAGCAGTTTGGTTTCAATTGTCCAAGTGGTTTAAGAGAAGAAGTCTTTTGAAACATTTTCCCATAGGGTCCAATGTTGATCTATATCCTGCAGTGGCGGCCATCTTGGATTTCTGATCGGCATAAAAAAACCTAAATTTTGTAGAGGACCTTCCAATGATCATTCTTGGAAGTTTGGTTTAAATTGTTCAAGTGATTTCAGAGAGGAAGCGTTTTGAGACACTTTTCCCATAGGGTCCAATGTTAAACTAAGTCCTGCTATAGCCGCCATCTTCCATTTTATACAGGGATGCAAATTAACGGTCGCCCACGGCGAGTAAAATTTCAGCTGGGCGATCAAATATTACTTTGCGGTCGCCCAGTTGGCGATTAAAATTTATTCATCACTCCAAGTTTCCACTGCCAACGGAATTTTAGAACGGCATTAAATTCCGTTTTCAGTTTTAATAAAATGTCAGACAGACTTGAAATTTGTTTATTTATTCTGTCAGACCGGCACATTCCTATTTTTATTAATCAGAACGTCTTGCTATGGTATCGTAAACGTCATTTTAGTAGGAACGGGCACCTGCAATACGTGAAGCCTTAAAACTGAAATACATTACTGAGCACAGAAATAAGTTGACTTCCACACTCCAAAGGTATCAAAGATTGTTTGTATTTAATTAAATTTGTTTTGAGATGCTTATATATTGAAGATGACAACAGATTCATGTTCTTAACTGAAATTAAAAAATGTAGGTAAACCGGATGTTGACATTGATGTAAAATATTCGGAACGGGATCGGACAGTGAGATACGGATTGTTGGCCATATCTGCTATCTTTTTAGATAACTATACAGAAAAGCATTTAATTGAAAAATGTACAATGTATTTACATGAAAATTGATTGATACTTGTAACCCAAACTAAGGTGAATAACTTGTCTATTGCAAATGTACATTTTAGTTTATTTTCAATTTGAATTGATATCCTAAAAATTTCCAAAAGAATAGATGTGTATTGGATACTTTTATAGTTAATTTTATACCATACTATAGAATATATTTCAAATTTATAAACCTATGAAATAAAAATTATCTGCTACATTTTACTTGTTTACAAATAAAAAAAAACAATATATTAAAATACAATATCTGCACACATATAATAATATACAGCATACAGTAAAAGGAATAAGTAAACACAGATATTTACATATACTGTATTCATTACATCAACTGGATATCAATACTGTGCATTATATATGTATGCCGACTGACAGTCACATAAAGACTGCTTACTAAATTGCCATCAAACGTCATTATAGACAAGTTTGACATCACAAAAAATGCATTCCTAACAAAATTAGGATTTTTTTT